>APFE031016059.1:25010-38594 GCA_000404065.3 Pinus taeda | reverse complement strand
ATTACTCATCCTCATTGCTTTATAGAGATTAGACTAGTCAAATTAGGGTTTCCTAGGGTTACATGCTGTGATTTACTGTTAGTTCATTTTTGTCAATTAGCTTAGTCTCCTTTGAGCTAGCTTTCGTCAATCATTGATAAAGCTTCTTCTGTGAGCCTATAGAAGTTGGCTTGAGCCCTAGCGGACTTGTGCCAGCTGACCAAGTGACAGCTGTGACAAGAGCTAGTACTTGTGCATATAGCACCGTCGCTTTCAAGTTTGTACGAACAACCGGGTTGATAAAATGAGAGACAGGAAGCCTCAGGAGTTGTAGCATTATTGCTACAATACTGGAGCTCACCACTTTCTAGCTTTTTCTTTGGAAAGTAAGGCCACCAAGCATGCTATGAAACATTAGAACATGTGATTCTATCTTCAATGTCTGCCAAGAACATATTATGACTCCTTGGAAAAGTAAGGCCACCAAGCATATCCAATGTCGTGAAAACAATTATTTGCAAGAATGACAATTTTGTAGAATACAGATCTAAAGACATTCAAAATTTTCAATTATTGAACTAAGAGTGATTGATATTTTAGACCTCAAAAAAACCATAAAAGAGGTTTTATATTTATATATATGTTGGATAATTTTCTAAGCTTGAAAGTTTAGTTCTAATGTCCTTGCATATTGTTTGACCAGATCAGTTCAAAATGGGCAAGTGAAGAAAATGGAAATATATCATGGATCTTGAGGTGCAAGACCTCAAACGAAAAATGACGTTCGCTAGTAAAGACTTGGTTTGGACAGAAACAAATAAAAAAAACAATAGTATTGATCGATTTTCCGTAATCCCTTTAGGACAAGTTGTTGACTTTATCAAAGGAGAGGAAGAAAATCCTATTGCTCCATGTAAATTCATTCAAAAAACAAACAAAAAAAACCAAAACAAAGAGCTACCGCTGCATTGCAATATGAGAGGTGAGTGTTTAAAAAATGTATTATTTAAATCTTTTGAAACCACATTTATCTTTCTTTGTATGTAATAATATTTAAATTTTTTTTTGTAGTTATCATTGTTCATTTGGCCCAAAGGACAAAAGAGGAGATCCTCTAGCTAAATGAAGGACCTCATTTGTGCAGAAGAGGGGTTGCCAATGCTATTTTATTGTGAAAGTTATGCATGAAATTCCTGATAGAGAAATTCTAACTGTCAATATGTATGAACATGAAGATGGGGGAGGTTGGGCTTGTCATGGTCAACGTGACACTTCAGGTGAGACTAAGACCTTGCATAGGCGAAAGCTTTCAAGGGACGTTGTTGCATATGTAGAGAGTTGTTTCTTTTTGGGAGTGCTTGTTGATATAGTGTATAGAACCCACATTAAGAGACATGTTGACATGGATGTGGTAGCTCTAGATAGAGATTTCTTCTTATGTAGGAAAGATATTGTAAATATCTATAATAGGTTGGTGAATTGAAATTATCAACTTTACAAAAAGGATAAAATGAGTGTAAACCTTTGGTATCAAAAGTGTCGGGAAGATTTTTTCTTTTACCAAAAGCCCAATGGTGTTGAGGTCCATTTTATAATAGGGATTCAAACAAAGTGGATGTTGAAGACAATGCTCAAGCTATCACAAAAAATCTTAATAGCCATGGATTCAATATTTAAAACAAATAAATACGGGGTAAGTCAGATGCCAATGATTGATTCAATATATTTATTTAAGTTGTATACATTTAGAATTATTAATAACTTGTATTTGACTTTATGTGATGTTGAATATGGCAATATCAGTTGTATACACTCATAGCATTTGATGAAAAACAAATCGGGGTTCTAGTTGCATGGGTTGTGGCATCACGAAACACATCAGATGATATTGCAATATGGTTGGAGCAGCTCATGTGCAAGTGTTTCCAAACATGTCCTGATTGGAAAGTCAATGCTTTCATGGTTGATGATGCACTAGTTGAAATCAGTGCCTTGAGGTAACTTTAACATTGTCATGATATAACTAAAATTGCATTTTTTTTCTAAAAATAGCACACTAAAATGCATTGAATATGGTAGGAGGATCAAAGGTTGTGATGTGATCTTATGCGTTTGGAATGTAGAGAGGGTTTGGTTAAAAAATGTCAATCACCTGACCACTAGTTCCATAAAAGCCAATGAGATGTTCAGTGAGTTAGGTTTCATCATGAAACACACTCTAAATTATGAAGTGGAAGATGAAATCAATCAATTTTTATCAAATTTGCAGATGAAGGAAGTTCTTAGACTATTTCCACAAGAATTGGGTCATTGGAGATAAGATTTGTAAGTAAACAATTTTTTCTGTATTATGCATTTTTTTTCTAGAAAGGTGATATAGTGAGATTGACATGGTTTTATTTGTAATTAGGTATGTGGGTGAAAGGTTGTCAAGAGTTTCCTCATGCAAATCAAGAGACCAATAATGTTGTTGAGTCATACCATTGTTACCTAAAATCAACATTTCTATCTGATAGAAGGAAAAAGTGTGCCCGGAGGATGGATTGGTTATTGCATATTATACTAACAACCGTTGAACCTCATTATCAGTTCAAGGAAATCTTAAAAGAAGAAGGATTTCTAAAAAACTACAAGAGAGAAAAGCATCTAGAATCATCAGTGGAACGAGCAAGAAAAATTTTGGATACTGATTGTTGTCCTCATGAGAGCCTAAATCATGCTTATTGGGTGAGAATTAAGAAAGATTGAGGTAAAAAATACCTTGTCACCTAGTATCGTATGGATTTTATAACGTGTGAATGTCCATGGCCTATTCGTGGAAACATTTGCAAGCATGCCATAAAGGTTAATTGGTTGTATTTCCACTCAGATAATTCAAATCCATTGCTTCATCAACATGTAGAGGATAACATATACAATTACCTACTTGAGATCAATATAGAGCCTCAAAACCATGATGTAGATGTCGAAGCTACTCTTATGGCCACAAATATTGTTGATACAGATATCGAGGCACTTCATTTAGCAAGGGAGGAGTTGTTTAGCTATGCACATCTGATTTTAGATAACCCTCCTACTATTTTGATGAAGACAAACCAGTTGACTAGTATGTTTTAAAAAATGGGATGAAGCCAATAATTTTCATGTTACTGATTTTGACTTCACACTTGGGTTGGGTTCTCTTGATCCATATTTGAAGAGGAAGAAGAGTTTCCTTAGCCCCACAAAGAAAAGAAGAAGCAACAGAAAAAACAATGGTTTGGAAATTGATTTAAATGTTTATCCATCATAATATGAACCATTTGAGCTTTGATACCTCAATAAATGAGGATGTAATCGATCAAATAATTCCCTATCTATTGTTCTAGGTTAGTTTCATGTGTTGAATAGAGTCATGGTTTTAGATTTAAGTATTTAATCATCACCATTATTTAACATGTGATATGTTTATTTTTATAGCAATATAACAATCCTCAACCATGGTGATAACTCAAGACCAAAGGGAGATGCAAGACCATCCAACCTTAGCTGCCATGCCAGGTACATATAACAATCTTTCATTGTGTGTGCACACATACCTTGATGCTCCAACAATTTCTTTGCGATAACATATGCCACTTTTCTAGGTAACTATAGAACAAGTGGAGAAGAATCATCTTCTACCATGACTGATCATCCATGGAAGGACTTCAACTCTAGTGGGAATCAATGAGGTATGCACAAAGAATAGATAAGCTAGGCTTTCATGGCCTTGTCAGGTGGGTTTCACCTTTTCATATGATAAGTCTATATATGTTTTCCTATTGTTATGTTGTTATGAACATACCCTTTTCATAATATGTTCATGGTCACTAAAAAAATTATAGATCCTTTTCTACACCTTTCTATCACTAAGGTGTAATTGTATTTTCTATATGCATGCCCAGTTGATGGTCCTTACATGCTCTTCAATGTTTTTCATGGTTTAGGTAAAAAGGGATTTTTCACTTGAAGATTAGGATTTCCAAATGTGATCATTATCAGTTCTTATGTTTCTTCCCATGCATTGCTCACTGAAACAAAGCTCAGTCCTCAATGCCTTTCCCCCACTAAGGTGTTAACTGTATTTCCTATGCCAAAGTCATGGGCTTTACATGCCTTTTTATGCTTGTTCATGGTTGAGGAGAAGGCGATTGTTTTGTAAATATTAGGACCATCATATGGGTTCATTTCCTATGCTTGTATTTTTTCCCTATCCGTCATGTTTGCTGTCAAATAGAATCTCTTTACTTATTTATGTTCAGGAAACATGTTTGATTTTTATACTTAAACATGTAGTTTCTATGTTCTCATACCCATGTCCATGGTTCGGTGTTTAATAGATTTATAGACCTTTATATTATACATCTTTATAAAGTTATGGTTAGATGGTCAAAGGATAGTGAGATTTGAACCTTATCATTGCGTTTTTTGTTGTTGGGTTTTTGATTCCTTGCCTCTAGTCAGAGATCTTGTTGGATTTTCATGACCTCATCAAGCTGATTTTTCCTTCATGGAATAGTATATGATAGCGTAGTAGATTGTTATGTTATTTTGAACATGCCCTTTTCATGATTTTTTGACGTTCACTGAACGATGTTCTGTCCTTTTATTCCTGTCACAATCACTGTACTTATCATTCAATGGTAGCCCCTTTAAATTATTAATTAACCAATTTAAGCTAAAACACTGACATGCCACTATATTCCATATATGTTCCTCAGACATGCCAATGAAAACACTGACTCATTCTTTGAAATCTGCTCCCTTCAGCATATTTCCTCTTCTGAACCAATCTGCTAAGGAAGTGATTTCTGGTAAATCTGTAACATAGAATGTGGCCCATAACCAATGGGGTCTATATATTTTTCACCCCCCCATCCCTAGTAGACAAGATTTTGGAGATAACAAAGTAGAAAGTGATCAACAAATGGGGGAGAGTTTTATTTTCTTTCTAGAAGTTCACACATATATAAGACCCTTGGAAACCTCTTCTTTAGTGTTTTCTACAATAAGAATTTTTCCTTCAAGGAAAAATGCAAAATTTAACTTTTGTAGGTGCTAATGATTTCCAGACTCAGGCCCATTTAGCTAAAGGACAACTGTAAGGGTTTCTATGTTTCTACATCTAGCATTTATCTCCCTCAATGATAAAAAAAGACAGCTTACAATATAATCTATCCTCATGAGAAAGTTTAGACATTTGATAATAAACTACTGATCGTATCAAAGTTCTTCCTAAATATTTTAATCCCTGGAGTACATGAACTGGCTCTATAAACATTTTTTGGAGAGGGCTTTCATACCTTTTATGTTTTACTTGGAAGTGGATTTACTACATGGAAAAACCAATATCATTCATTAACAGGAAAGTATTTTAGATGTTAAACATATTAATCGTTATCATGGTCCTCACTTTATTTCATTCAGAATTTACATATTTGGTGGGGTGGTCGATTTTGTGACCTTGAAGTACCTAGACTTTAATGGTTCCATAATCCTATTGTTTTTCTTCAAATGTTTTAAGGTAATTGAAACCTGATCCTTTGCCACAATTTAATTATATGACTACTGGTAATATTATTGACAAAATGTTCCCTTTAAAACCTAGGCAGATTTATTGTTAGGGTTACTTTAAGTTAGGCATTGTATATGGGATGTCTTTATTTTGTAAACCCTAGCCTATTTGCTTCAATAAACTAAAGGCAGGGTGTTGGTGGTTAATCATTCAATGAGCACATTTAGAAGTTTAGTTGTATTGTATTTCTTTTTTGTTCAATAAAGAAAACAACAATGCACAATAATTTAGTTCAACATATCCATATAGCCTGCACCTTCAACATATCCATAAAATGTTTGGGTCCATAAACAGATTGCAGTTTGTGTGAAGGTGCAATAACATTTAAAGAGGAAGATTAGTTAATAGGCATCTTATGGTCATTGCATGTATTCATGCTTGTTTTAAATTAATAGTGTTTTCCAGACTTATAAAGAAACTTATATGGTAGCTTTTATAAAATTAGAAGTGCTTTTATCAGTTCTGTTTTTGGCACAGATCTATCTTTCTAGGAAACGTGCATAGTACAGATAGGTTCCAGATTTAGAGAACAATGCACTTTCCTAGGTAGAAGGTGCTTTATTCTAGGCAACCCCTCTCATGCAAGTTAGTAACTTTATCGTAAGAGATTTAGTGTTGGGGTTATGTAGTCTAAGTTAGTCTTTGTGCATGGGATGTCTTTATTTTTGTGAAGCCTAGCCATTCGTCTTCCATGGAGAAAGAAAGGGTAGAGATGGTTAATCATTTAGTGAGTGAGTGTGCTTAGGAGTTGAGCTAATCACATTGTATTTCCTATTTTTAAATTAATAAAATAGTGATGCAATATTGAGTGTTTAGATCTATGTGTACTTGATGTTCATACTTTTTCCAGAGGAATGTCTTTTTAGTTTAATGTACTCAAAATATGTAGTTTTGATGGAAGTCTAGTAAATATGTTTCCTAGCTGTTGATTTTTCTATGCTGAAATAATTTCATTGTATTTCCTAATTTTTAATTAATAAAATAGTGATGCAGTATTGTGAGTTCAAACTTGTGTACTGGATGTTCATACTTGTTCTAGAGTGATGTGTTTATAGTTCAATGTGCTCAAAATCTATAGTTTTGGTTGAAGTTTAAGATTTATGTTTCCTAGCCATTAGCTTGACTTTTCTGAATCCAGAATCTAGAGACCATTATGTAAAACTATAATGCTAAGATGTGTTTCCTTATGGATAAAATTTTCAATTGCCATCAGAGGTTGGCCATTGATATTCACATGGTTTGTTTGCATCCTCATGTATGTAATTTACATACTCTTGGTTATATGCATGACAATCCATATGCATGTTTGGACATCATAATTACTAGGGTCCATGGGTGCACATATTGGTGTGGCTGCAACATTCAAGAGAAAAAAAAGGAGAAAACTTGACACAGATTTCAATCGATTCAGCAATTATCATTCTTGGTTGTGTCCTTTGAAATTACTTTTGGGTTTGTACTAGTTCCCTGTAAGAGTTGGGGCAAGCTTCCAAACTATCAAGTCGGCCAGATATAAGATAAATTATTAAACATTTTTAGTATGTTTGGTTCTATGTCACAAGGTTCGCCAAAATTCAACATTGAGGTTCGAAATTTGGCAAACCTTAAAAAAAATTGAGGCTGTACAAACCTCATCGGACCTCATAGTAGTTGACTAAGTCCATAGCTCAAAACTCATAACTTCTTGTCACAACTCAGGTTTGTAATTTATCCTTGAAGTTTCCAAGTCTGTAATAGCATTTTTTTTATGTTTATTGATGTTGATTTCTTACTATTTTATTCTATGTTTAATTTTAAAGTTAATATATGTATAGATATAGAAATGTATATAGACGAACCTAATGACAAACCTCATTTGAAACTCATCAAAAAATTTGAACTCAAACCAAACCTAATCATCACCGAACCCAAACCATGTGACTTAGGTTTGTTTTAAGCATAACAATGACCTCTATACAATATGGGATTGTGTTCAAACCTAGTGTCATGTTCAATATCCAATAAAATAAAAATCGTTGACTCAAAGTGTCTAGCTTGTGGAGATGAAGTGGAAGTTGGTTGAATTTATGATATAATATTTTTTATTGCTGCATTTCTTGATAAGGTTGGGTCGTATGGATGGTCTGACCTTCTAAAAAAGCTTCATGTTGTCCATTCCCTTGAAGCAAAACACATATTGTTTTCTCAAAGAGGAAAAAGGGTTTGCTAATCATCTCGAGTGATATACTTGATTATATAAAAATAAATTGAAATACATCCATTCAACAAATTCATTATAAAAACATAAAAACTGAACAGGATGTGGCTTCTATTAACAACATATGTATAACTTCAAGTAGGTATTTTAGTTGACCAGTTGAGGTGCTAGAATATAGTGCTTATTAAATTGCCATTTTCTGGATTCATTTGTAAATTTATTGTTTTCTAATAGAATTAAGTTTTTTAAATACCTTTAGGCTTTAGACAACCTTCAACCCTATTTGTCCTGTCAAGTAGGTACAACAATAAAGAATATAAAACAACCATTCTATTGTGCAAAACTGGAATGATCAACAGTGGATATGAGAGAGAGATTTGGATGTTTTGATGAAGTTCTTGAGCCAAGAAACCAATATATACTGTGCTATTGACCCATTAATACATGGGGGTTGTATATGTCCACTATTGGATTTAAGTAAGTACATTATCCAACGGTGGGCATATACAGCCGCCGCACATTAATGGTCATGGGTTTTTGGGAGTCAAATTGGAGACTATCTTTCCTTATGGGTACAAAATCTAGATGTGTGATGTGAAACAAAGACAAAAATATGTGGCTTCGTGCTATTCTATGGCATGATTATAGGTTTAGTGATATATAGAAGATCACAAATGCTTTTAGCTGCTATGTGAACCAATTGGGAGTGCAGTAGATTTGTAATTTATGCAACTTATGGATGTAAATTAATAATTGTGCATGATCTGTATGCCTACCTGAGGCATTTTCAACAGAAAAAAGGATAAAAGTCAATTAGACAACACCATACTGTATTAATAATAATCACAAAACCATGAACCAATTGCTTTTCTCAAAATACATTTGTCCATATACGTGGAATATATTACATTTGTCCATAAATTTGTCTCCCATACAAAAACCCGTAATGTAGAAATTCTCACTGTAGATCACCTGATAATACAATGTAACTAAAGCAAAATGCTAGATCTACTTCTACAATCAAACTTTGTGGAAGCTTAATCAATTTGAGCAAGATCAATTGGAACACATATAACAGAAGAAGAAGAAATCATACACATGAAACATAGAAGAATACTCTAGGAAAGCCTCAACTAAAAACCCTGCTATCTGTATTATCATACAATGGAAATATCTCAAAGATTAAACACAACTTTAGCTCTTGCATAGTTATCCAGCTCTTAGTATAATCCCTCACTGCTCATAGACAGAATAGATAACACATATGCCTTTCCCTCTATCCTCCAAGCCTCCTATTTCCTTGCGCAGTTTTCCCTGGGTGCTCCTATTGTAACCTTGTGTGACACTGGTCTCTCACACTGCTCCAACACACTGTAAAACTGCGTAAATCTCAAGGAATGAATTCCTTCTTCATGAATGAGTTTTCCTTATAGGAAAATTCTTCCAAGTGATAGCACACTATCCCTGCCTTTAATCTCAACTGGGCCTTTGTCTGAACTAACATGCATGAGTTATTTATGAGAGAATATTCAGCGATCTGGAGTACATTAGCTACATCCATGCATGCATTAACTAACTTAACTCATAATCAGTTCCACAAACTGTTTGGAACTAATTTAACTGGTCTTAACTCAGTTAACTAAGCTAGCTAAGTATAATCAAATACAACTCATTCTTATCTCCTTAATTAAGGGATGACTTCCTCAATCAAAGGGATAACTATTGCATGACTTCACAAAGACTTCATGTTTGAATTTCTCCAACTAATTAATCCAAGATGAATTAATAAATTATTTTTCAAACAACTGGTGAGACTAAATTCGAATTATAATTCAAGGACAAATTAAAATTGGAATATCCTGAAATGCTATCTATAGCAATGCTATTTTTAGCATTTATTATTGCTATTTTCAACACTCCCTCTCAACAAGAAAGGGATCATCTGCCACCCCAATCCTGTCTCTATGGTACTTGAATTTACACTTTGGTAATGCCTTAGTCAAATGGTCATCATCTTGCTCCTCGGTCGAAATATACTACAACAACATGATCCTCCTCGCCACACAGTCCCTGAGATGATGATACCAAATATCAATATGCTTGGACTTGTCATGAAATACTGGATTCTTAGAGAGTTTGCTACAACTCTGATTATCACAATAAATCACAGTTGGATCCATCCTCTAATCTAACAAACCAACTAGAATTTTCCATATCCAAATGGGGACATGCTGCCTGACTTGCAGCCATGTATTCAGCCTCTGCTGAGCTGAGTGCAAATAACCTCTGTTTCTTGTTGTACCAAGAAACTGCAGTTGAACCAAGGTTGAAAATTCCTCCTAATGTGCTCTTCTAATCTGATGGACTCCCTGCCTAATCTGCATCTATGAAGCCCTGTAGTTTCACTCCCTCTAACTATCTGTACCATAATCCATACTGAGATGTGCCTCTGAGGTATCTCAAAACATGCTTAGCCACCTTTCAAATAAGCTTGGTAGGTTGAACCATAGCTTGACTTAGCTGGTTCACCTTATAGCACAAATCTGGTCATGTGTCCACTAAGCACATCAGTGAACCCACAAGCTACCTGTATACAGTAGCTTCTACTACTTCTCCTGAAGTAGCATCCTGTTTCCTCCAATTACCTGCTAGAGGAGTCTGCATGGGCTTGCACTTCTCCATGTGGAATCTCCTGAGTATCTCATTGGAATACTTGCCTTGAGACACAAACAACTCCCTATCCTTCTACCACACTTCCATGCCTAGAAAGTAGTGCATGAGATCCATGTCTTTCGTCTTGAATTATCTTGCAAGGTCCTCCTTGCAAGACATGATCAACTGATCATCACCTGTCAATATCAGATCATCAACATAAAGAACAATTATCAACTTCTTACCTTACACCATGATGTGGTACAGGTTTGCATCCGCTTCACTCTTTGTGAAACCGAACTTGGTGAAGTAGTTGCCGATCCCAGTGTACCAAGCACGAGGTTCTTGCTTCAGCTTGTACAAAGATATCTTGAGTCGTCACACATGCGACTCATGATCAAAGGTCTCAAAACCTTCTAGTTGCTCTATGTACACCTCTTCCTCAATCTTGCCCTTGAGGAATGCAGTCTTCACATCCATCTGATGGATCTTCCAACCCATCTGTGCTGATAGTGCCAACATCAATCTCATAGATGAATACCTTGCTATAGGAAAAAAAGTCTCATCATAGTTGATCCCCTCGACCTGTTAGAAACCATAGGAAAAAAATCTTGCCTTATGTTTCTCCACACTACCATCAACGGCTTGCTTTACCTTGTAAAGCCAACGAGAACTCACAACTGACTTGTTATCCGATCTTGGAACTACATCCCAGACACTATTTTTGACTATAGAGTCATACTCCTCTAGCATAGCATCAACCCAAATCGGCTGCTGAATTGCCTCCTTAAAGGAAGATGGCTCGGTCTCAGCACATTCCCCAACAAGGGCCATGTATCCAGTGTACATATCAAGTGACCTTCTCTGTCTGCGCTGAGAAGATGGTTTTCCTGCATTCTCTCTCACATCTAACAACAATCTGTCAGCTTCTTTACTGCACTTTCATCCCTCTCTGGAAGACTCTGCTTGAGTGGATGTCTCCACTCCTAGAACCTTTGCATCAGTCTGAGGCTCGTCCTCCTTAGGAACCAAAAGTTCCTCCACAACCTGTAGTTGGAGCTCCCTCTCAATGGAAAATCACATGGCCTTCTACTCATCGAACTTAAGATCTCTGTGAACCACTATCCTCTAACTAGTAGGCATGTACACCCGATAGTTGTGAGGTGTATCAGTGTACCCCACAAGTATCCCCAACTCAGCTAGCAGTTCAATTTTATTCTAGGCATCCTTGGTCACATGGAAATAAATCGATGAGCCAAAAATCCTTAAGTGACTCACATTTGGTCTCTTCTTGGAGAAAGCTTCCTCTGGTGTCTTCATCCCAAGTATGCGATGTGGGCTTCTATTCTGCAAATAGACCACTGTGTTGCATGCCTCAACCCACAAATGAAGTGGTAGGCCTTGGTCATGCAGCATCGCCTGAGTTGCCCCCAAAATTGTTCTGTTCTCCCTTTTAGCCACTCCATTTTGCTGTGGGTTATGGGGTGCCATCGATTCCCGTTTAATTCCTTCTGCTGCACAGAAGTCCTTAAACTCTTGAGAGACATACTCTCCACCATTTTCACTCCTCAAGGCTTTGATTTTCTTCCCAGACTCTTTCTCAACCAAAGATTTGAAATCACAAAACTTTGAGAAGGTTTGATCCTTCTTCTACATGAAATAGATCCATCATTTACGAGAAAAATCATCAATGAAAATCACATAGTACCTTTGTTTAGTAGTGGATGCTGTTGAGAATGATCCACACACATCTATATGAACTCGCTCCAAGATTGCTTCTGCTCTACTATCTCAATCGTGAAAGGAAGACTTGGCATACTTTCCCAATGTACAACCTTTGCATGTGCCCACTTGCTCAAGTTTACCTTTGGGAAGTCTGGTAGAAATCTGCAGCATTATCTTCAAGGCCCCATGATGCAAGTGGCCCAACCGCATATGCCATAACTTGCCAATATCTTGGCTTTGCACCAATTCTTCTTTCAAAATCAATGCAGTGTAGTCATCTACCTCTAGCTGGTAGAGATTCTTCACTCGAATCCCAATCCTCTTGGTCTGACCTGTGGCTATGTGTCTCAGGAACACTTTTCCTTTGCTGAAGACCACATCATAGCCTTTGTCGTCCAAGATTGTGACAGATACCAAGTTCTTCTTCAGCCCAGGAACATACTTCACATCAGTCAAGGTGAGAGGAGATAAATGCTACCTCTGAAAAGCTATGGTGCCCACTCCTGAAACATTGTACTTCCCATCATCACCCATCTCTATGTGCATCTTGAGGTCTTTCTCCTCAAGGGTGTTGAACAAACTCTTATCATCGTTCATGTGGAATGAGGCTCCACTATCAAGGTACCAAACACAACCCATCATCGATGACACTATGCATGCGATGAGGGTGAAGTCCATTTCGAACTGAGAGGCTAATGCCTCACCTTCAGATCCTTCCGAGGATTCCTTCTTGGATTTCTTCGATGGGAAATTAGTCACATAATGACCCATCTTGTAACAATTAAAGCATCTTACTTTAGATTTGTCACCCTTCTTCCCTCCATGAGAAGAATTTTATTTGGGATGAGAATTCTTCTCCTTCCCTTACTCGCTAAGGCTAGCTTTTCTTCATCCTCCTTGGATGAATAACCATCTCGTGTGCTCCTCCTGATCTCCCCCTGCATGAGATCTGACCATAATCATTCCCAATTTGGCAGTTTCTCCCTTCCATTCACAGGGTCTTGGTCTCTACGCTAGCTATTTTGAAGGCGAAGGAGAGCGAGGCTCACCATATCATCATCTACAGTAGTTATTCCCACACTTCCAAGCTCATCTCTATAGGTGGTGAGCTTGTTCAGATATGTGGAAATAGTATCACCGTCCCCCATCTTGATTCTTCAAAACTTATCCTTAAGCGCCAATTTCCTCTGGTCGGTACTGTTCTGATATAGATCCTTCAATGTCTTCCAAATTGAAAACAAAGTCTCCTTCCCATGGAGACTCGAGACAATATGGTCTTGAACTCCTTCAAGGATAATTCATCTCGCCCTCCCCACACACTTCTTCCATTCAGCCAACTCTTGTGCATTAGCTGAACCTGACTTTGGGATTTCTTGACCAATGAAATCCTTCAAAACATTGTCTTCTGATACAACTTCCATGCAATCTTTCCATG
>APFE031016059.1:0-18837 GCA_000404065.3 Pinus taeda | reverse complement strand
TTCCTATCATCCCCTAAGAAGACATCACCACCATCGTATTTATCATACTCGCAGAACCACTCTCTATGGGGAGTGAAGTGAAAGGATGCACCTGTGTCAATCAACCATGCCTCATGAACTACATGTGTACTTGAAGAAGCCAAGTACACATCCCCACTTTCATTTGAGGTGGTTTTCACCTCTGCAGAAGAAGCATCATCAGATCCCTTTCCTTTTTCAGGAACATTAGATTTACAGTCCCTTTTGTAGTGCCCTTCCTTTCCACATTTCCAGCACACCACATTTACAGGTTTTTTGGGAGATTTAAATCTCCCTCTAGATTTAGATCTTCCACTCAATGACTTATTTTTGTTTCTATTCTGGGACCATCCTCATACAAACAAGGCATCACCATTCTACACAGGTTGAATGAAACTTGATGGAGATGATAGTTACTTGCAGGAAGAGAATGAAATTCTTAAAAGAGATGTTCAAGTGAAAGAGGAAGAAACACTAATGTTCCAGAACTCTCTACATACCCTACAACAAGATAATGAAAAGTTGAAAGATGACCTTCGAAATGCCTGCAAATAAAGTGATGATCTCAGGTGAAATATTTATGTTATCAAAGAAGAAATTTTACAGCTACAGGAGAAAAACATAAGCTTAGAAGAACAAGTTGCTTCCAATCAGGTTGAGAATAAACAACTTCAAAACCAAATCTCAGTAAAGCTTGATACCATACAAAACCTTGAGAAACTGGTGTTTTCTTTAGAATAGGAAAAGACAAACATGAACTCTGAGGTTGGATCCTTGACAAATCAGATTCAGAACATTCTACTATGGGTATATACACTTAAGGATATCAAAGAGAAGACAAGAGAAGCTTTGGTAACTGGTCAAGGGAAATTACAACGGTTGGAAATCACTGTGTAGGAACTTAAAGAAATAAATTACAACTTGATTCCAGATAAAACAACACTAGAAGCAAGGTATCAAGATATATCTGGACAGCTTGAAGCTCGTCGGCAGATGTTGAAAGAGTTACAGGAAGAAAACTCTAAGATGATGGGTCAGAGAGACAACCTTATTTCAGAACTTGCAAGTAAAAGTGCATTCATCTATGATCTTGAAGAGGACCTTATTCACTTAAAAGAAGAAAATTCAGAAAAAATTGGTAGGTTTAATGATGATGTCCAATAGCTACAAGAAGCACTTAGTAGCTCAAAATTAGAAAATCTAAAGTTGAAGGAAGAATATCAAAATGTGGTTGAAGATTATCGTTCCTTGCAAAAAAAATTAAAGATCTAGAAGAAGAGTAAATAGCCTTGGAACAACAAAATGTAGCTCTCGGGTTCGAGGTCAAATCCTTAAGGAATCAAATAAAAACTCTACAGTCACTAGTCCGTGAATTGAACAAATGCAAAGAGCAATGCCAGTTGCTAGAAGAGAAAAACAATATTGGGAAAGAGTTATTTGATAAACTGGGTGGGGTTGGAGAGGATGTTAGAAAGCTGCAAGAAGCATATGGTAGCATAAAAGCAGATAATATAAAATTTATGTGTGTCATACTATTTTTATATGGGAAGTTTAGCTTGCTCTAATTTACTATTTGTGTTTGGGGTGCTAGAACATGGCTTAAATATGTAGTCTGTTGTAAAAATAATGGTGGGTCAGGAGTTGATTTTCTTTTTAGTACTGATTCAATCCAGGACACAAATGGTATTTGGACTATGAAAGTGCTGATAATTCACTATTATATGCACAATTAGTAGTTATAGATCAATAGATCTCCATTCTAGTAGAAATCCCCTGCCTCATTTCAAGCAATGGTATTGCACCATTATGTATGATTGATGGACCATGTTCCTAACCAAGAGGGCCCCATTGCTCTTCCCAAGGAAGAAGTTTGGATGTTGTGTGATTTCAGTTAGGGTTTTTTTTGTAGGAGGTGCCCATATAAATGACAACCAAAAAACCATCATGGATGCAAAGGAATATATTCCAGAGCTTGAATTATGGAAGCCCATTGCAAATATGCCCTGAAAGAAGTTTTCTTGCTCTGTTTTCTTTTAAATTCTTGGCTTACTATGCTTCAAGTTCAATTTTTCTTTTTGATCAGTGATTCATAGCTCCTTTACTATTACATCTAATAACATTTTCATGCATATTATCTCCAGTCCCAACCAGGGGCTATTAATATGGTTTTTCTTAATGATCCATGTTGCTTATCTACCATTCATTCATGGATTTTATTGGCATGGGGAACATTTTTTTCATCTGGAAAATTTTTTCCTCGGGGCTAGATATCCCAGTACTATCTTGATGATTGTGGAGTTAAAATCCTCTTTTTTATTTATGGATAAGAATTATAAGGATATGGAATCATTGTGTAAGCAAGGGCTTGAATTACATCTAAGTTTTTGATGTATAGATTTTCAGAGATACTTTAAAGTTATATGATTCCTTAGATTTTAGTGTATTGTCTTTTGTTCTTGATATGCATTTTGACTGCTTCTGATAATTGATAAAGAGATCAGTTGCAGCATATAAAAATTTGGTTGCCATTTGAACCAGGCTAGACTTGCTGAATGGTAGCCCAATCTAGTAATTTTTCAAAATAAAATCTAGAATTATATCTGCATATACCTACATGCATGGATTTTCTACTCCTAACTTTAATTGAATTCATTATCCTTATCTACTAACTTATCTTACTGCAAAAAATAGCACAGAGATATGTAATAGAGGGAAACTATCTTAGTGTATGTTGAAAAAATAACATAGAGAGAAAAGTAGATATCTATAACCTAGAGGAAAAAATGAACCAGGTGAATGAACCAGATGAATGAAACTATCTCTTTTTTATCGCCTGGTGAAGAGGAGCTTGGTTTGCTTCAAAGCAATGGGATGGATTTTCCATGCAGTGATAAGGAGCTTGGTGAGCTACAGAGCACGGGGATGGAGTTTCTATGCGTGGTTTTGCACAAATTTGAAAGGAAAGGAGGAACACACACTGACTCCCTCCCTCAATTAGCTCAGAAATATGCATCGAAGTGGTGAGAAGTGACATCAAATTTTCCAAAATCCTAAAATCCTTAATCTATCAGATGATACGGAAGAAAAATTAATGTTGAAGGTGGTGGAATTACTGATTGCCGGAGCCAGAAGTTTTTCTAGGTGGGAACGAAAACCGGGCAATTCATCCACCTAGTTAGACTACTCCCTTTAAATCATCGAAGTCAACACTTGAAATTTTTTGGAGAGGTGGCATTTGATGACAATTATTCCCATTCCAGACATTTATTTCGCTAGAAATCCAACTAGGGGTTCCTCAAAAATAAACGAGGGTGATTGGGTACATTATCGTCAGGCTTATATGTGGTTGGGTTTAGTACTTGATAGCAAATTGAAGAAGTTAGTGTTAGTCTTTGCAGCCTTCCACTAGTGATAAAATATGCTCTTATAAAGTGGTCTTGGGGTGTCAAAGTCAAATTTTTTTCATTTCAGTGAGTCTTCAAGTAAAATTTGGTCACTAGGTATTAGGGCTAGGATTGTTTTCACTCCTTCCAAACTTTTCCAAGTACTGGTCCATGTCACCATTTGGCTGAGTGTACCATCATTCAAATTAGTTGTCATCATTATTTCAAGTTCCAGTGGGTCATTTTACACCTTGTTTGTGCTTTAGTTGTGCTTAGGTAATGCTCATTTCCCTCTCCTAGGGTTTTGAAGGTAATTTTTCTTGGATGGTCAAATCATCAACAAAACTTGTATCTTGGTGCTCATACACCTTCCCCTATCCTTAAAATACCTTCTTAAACACTTCTCATCACTGATATCCGTGAAATTCATCATTTTCCCACAAACCCTAGCCTATTGCTACAATTTGACACTTTTCTAGGTTAGGCCCGTGTTTTTACCTTTTGGACCCCTTCCCCTCACTCAATCCTTGAAATTCCACTTTCTCCTACTTCCTAACATCCCTTCCTACTTCCTAAAATTTTTTCAAGAAATTAGAAGCCCCTCATCCCCTTCATTTCCCTTCATTTCTACAAATCCCCTGTCCCACACATTGGGATAGGTTTTATTAAAAATGATGTTTCTGAGCAAGCTAAGATGCATTTGACAAAAGTGAGAGAGGTTTTTGTCCATAATAAACCTAGGAAGGAAAACCTCCTTCATGTTTTACGCAGGTCGCATGGTGTGGGAGAAATGTCCAAAACATCACTTTCCACAGGAGAGTTGATGCACTTCTGGAGTGACATTGGGAAAATCAAGATTTATCCTATATAGGGTGACCAAATGACTTGCTTGATGGGTAAAATAATAACTAGACATAGAGAAATTTCCAATGAGCTATCATGAGCTCAATTTGGAGTTGAGGAAGACCTCAAAAAGTTGTCTTGAAAGTGTTGATGCGCACTCCCTTCAGGCGCTACACGTTTGACCAGTCTTCGACAATTGGGATTTTGATAGGGAAAATGAACTCCAAATTGAAAAATTGAAGATTTTCTGGAAACTAGACTCAAAAATATTTCCAACGATTTATCCCATGCTCAATTTGGACATCCAAAAGGCAGTCAAAAGTGGGCTTGAAGTGTTAGCATTTCCAGTCATTTTCAGGCATTTATTTTATCAGTCCACTAGCCAAACACACAGCGCCTAGGGTGTTGCACACTTTTTTGGGGCACTTTTTGGATAAATGGCCACCACCATTGGATTCAGAAGGCCCAAGAGAGTCAGGAAAATGATGTTTCCAGTCTTGGAAGGAAAAATTGGTTGGTGAAAATGGCAAAAAACTAGCAAAAAATCAAATTTTTGGACCAAGCGCTGCGCTTTTGACTAGTCTTGGGAGAAATCATTTTTGGAGGATCAAATCAAGCTAATTTTGAAATATGAAGGTAGATATAGAAACTAAACAAGATAAGCTTTCTAATGAGCTATACTTAGCTCAATTTGGACATAAAAAAGGCAGTCAAAATTTAGCTAGAATTTTGCGCTGTGCATTCCCTCCAAGCACTGCGCGTTTGACACTGGTGCTACGCACTTGACAGATTGCTCAATTTTCCACTGTTTCTTCTAGAATTTGATTTCATATTTGGGATTTTGATATTTTTATTTATGTAATGTAAAATCATGATATAATTAATGTATATTTTGGTTATTTAGGATAGATACATCAGGTAAATGGCCAAAGTGACATGTAATGAATCAATTTCCTTCACCTTAGGGATGAGTCAGTTTGACCTCCCTAGTCTTTAGCTTTCAGTTCAGTTTGTTTTGTAATTGTTCCTCCTCTCATGGATTCGACCCCTGAGGCTAGGATGAGTGGTTTTGATGCCTATATTATGTATTTTCTTAGACATTGGTTGAAGTTGGACTCAGCTGGATGCTCAGCACTTGATTGTAATTCTCTTGTAAGCAGTTTTGGTAGGCCATTAATAAGAATTCTAGATATTATTATGTGATCCCTATGGTATGGATTTCTAGCATAGTTTTTCCTTATTTGATTATTTTTTTTACTTGTTTTATGTATGTTCTCAATCATCTGAATGCTTCTAGTTGAATGTTTTCAAGTAAGATAGGTAGAATCCATTGTATTTAATGCTCTGCCTTGGGAAAACACTCACTATTTCATGTTTTTTGTATTGTTTAAGAAGGATCCATGATCTCCACATGCCCTCCTTATCTTCTCATCAGTAAAACACTTCATTTCATCAAGCTTAAGAATTTTATAACCTATGCCTACCTTGCCCAATAAAACACACTACAGTTCTAACTTTATTCCCTAGACCTAAACTGCCCAACTCCTCCTGATCCAGCAAAACATCAACAAACCCAAATCAAAACTCCCATGCTACTATACCTAGCCTAAAATCCTTACTTGATCTAGTCATCTCAACTGAGATTCTAAAGGAGAGAGCCCTCTCCCGTCCTTGTAGGGCTAGCTACAAGGCTAAGCTTGGTTTGTGGTTACCCTGGAAGTTGCCTCCCTTCAACCTGAGGTAAATCTAGGTGATAACAGAAGCAACATCTGATGGAAAAGAGCCTTCATCTCAAAGTCTATCTCCTCATAGATTTCAAAGGCATGCCTTTTTTTCTTAGTTGAAAAATGTGGGGGTCTGAGGTTTGAAATCCTAGTCATGGGGTTGTGGTTGTATGACCCTCCTCGTAAGCATAAGTGTTAATGTTTAATTGGCCTGTGTGTGTATATTGTATGTAATGTATTGAGCTTAGAGATTTTGGGTATTCACCCCTTCCTCTTGGTTATATATATATATATATATATACATACACGTACTGCTCCATCCATCAAATAGTTTGGAACTTTGGCCAATTTTAACTCCATATTTGGCCTTCCATATATATATATATTTCAACTAAGTGGTTTTATAAAGAATTCCTCCTCTCTTTCGCTTATTTTACAAAAATTTTGGATCTGGTGTTTTTGTATAAGTCCTCTTGGCATGCACCATTGTGGTATTAGACCAGATTCTGCATATGTTCCAAGAATAAATGGTTTTGTGTAAGTCCCCTTGGCATGCACCATTGTGGTATTATATCAGATTCTTCATATGTTCCAGGAATAAATGGTTGATTATGGATCTTAGAGTTGATAGAGTTGGAAGAGGAGGTCGAAAAGGACAAAGGTTTGTAGAAAATGTTGAAGTGATATGAGTTATGCAGTGATCAGAAGAAAGAATGGAGGCCATTGAAATAGGTAGAGAAAGAGATCATGAAGCTCGAGATGTAAGTGAGGAAGAAAAATAAGTAGTATTTGAAGAACTAGAAGAAGCTAAGTTATTGAAGGCATCTTTAGGATCTGTTTCAAGGTCCAATCCTGAAGTATCTACTTACACTAGCAGTATGAATCTAGAGGATCTTGTGGATTGGATGATAGAGATGGACAAATTATTTAAGCATGAGGAGATGCACGAGGAGAAGAAAAATTTTTTGTCACTAAATTGAAGGGACACACAACTCTATGATGGGACGTTGTGAAGGCTAAGAGGAAAAGGAAAAATAGGAAAAATATCAAGAGATGGGACAGGATTATTGCAAAGCTTAGAGGTAATTTCTTTCCTAAAGATTATCGGTTCACTTTATTTATATAGATGCAAAATATTAGATAGAGGTCAATGTCTGTGAGTGAGTATACATAGTAATTTATAAGGTGAATAATAGGGTTGGATATGTAGAAGATTGTGCAGATAAGACAGCTAGATACAGAAATGGCCTTGTATTATATATCTAGGATGAAATCAATGTGTTATCACTGAGAACTATGGAAGAAGCATATCAGTTAGCTTTTAAGGATAAGAAGAAACTTGCAAGGAAGCAATTTGATAGATGAAAATATACTGCTAGAGGAAGATGACAACAAACAAATAAAGGAATATCTACATCACAGAAGGAAGGAACTAGTAGCTCAAGCTGACAACAATAGTTAAAAGGAGACTCTAGAGGCCACATATCCTTTTCTAGAGGATGAGGAAAAGGAAAATGAAGAGATATTTGGTGCTATAGATGAAGAAAACTTGGACATATGGCATATGAATGTCTAAAAAACTAAGACATGGGCCAAAGGAGTGTTGTTTCCCCAACAAAAGAAGGGGAACCGAAGGTACAAGAGGCAAAAAAATGTACCATGGACATGAGAGTCTCTATTGCTTAAGAATGTGTTGTTAAGGCCAAAGAAAGAAGTTGTTGAACCAACTTAGAGGAAAGCCTTGTTCAGGACTATTTGTAAATTCCAAGGGAAATGTTGCAAAGTGGTGATTGATAGTGGCAACACAGACAAATTGGTGTCCACATAAGTTATAGAGAAGTTGAGTTTGAAGAAGATGAAGCATCCAACACCTTATAAAGTCTCATGGCTTCAAAAAGGTCATCAATTATTGGTGAATGAATAGTGTGAAGAAGAGTTATATATAGGTAGCTTCAAGGATAAAATCATTTGTGATATAATGTTGATGGATGTATGCCACATTCTATTGCATAGACCTTGGCAATTTGACAAAATTGTTACATGTGATGGGAAAAAGAACACTTAAAAGTTTAAGAAGGATGCCATAAATCATACCTTGTTTTGATTGCAAGGAAAAGGGACATCAGAGAATAATGAACCAAAGGCATTATTATTGAGGGGGAAAGAATTTCTACAGTATATGGAGGATAATGAGGTAAGCTTTGCTTTAATTTGCAAACCTAGTGTAATTCTTACTTAAACTACTATGCAAAACTTTCCTTTTGAAATTCAAGACATGTTGAATGAATATAGTGACATTGTAATAGATGAATTTCCTAATGAGTTTCCACATGTATGAAGTATAGGTCATCACATTGACTTGGTACTAGAAGCAAGTCCACCAAATATGGTTACATACAGAATGACCCCTTGTGAGAATGAAGAAATTAGATAGTAAGTGTAGGAGTTGCTAGATAAGGGACTAATTAGAAACATCTTTAGTCCATGTGCAGTGTCGATAATGTTGATCCATAAGAAAGATAGTGGTTGGCGAATGTGCACAGACTCTAAGGCATTGAATAAGATTAAAATCAGGTACAAAGTTCATTTACCCCACATAGATGATTTGTTGGACTCTTTAAGTGGTGCTAGTTATTTCTCTAAGATTTATTTGAAGAGTTGGTACCATCAGCTTAGGATTAAAGAAGGAGATGAGTTGAAACCTACATTTAAAACCGATAATGGCTTGTATGAATGGTTGGTTATGCCATTTGGGTTGTATAATGCACACAATACCTTTATGAGATTGATGAATGAGGTGTTAAAGGAATTCATAGGAAAATTTATAATTTAATACTTAGATGAAATCATAATGTACAATCATTCCAATGAAGAAAGTTTGAGACACTTGACGTATGTTTTGGAAAATTTTCAACAAGATAAATTGTTAATCAATTTGAAGAAATGTTTGTTCTTGAAGACATATATTGTTTATCTAGGATTTGTTATATCTAAATATTGCTTGAAGATGGACCCTGAGAAGGTAAGAGCTATTGTTGATCGGCCCTCTCCTAAAAGAACTTTTGAAGTTAGAAGTTTTCATAGTTTGGGTAGCTTTTACAAGATGTTTATCAATAATTTTAGCAGGATGAGTGCTCTAATTGTGGAGAATATAAACAAGGATAAAAAACCATTCCAGTGGACTGCTAAAGATGAAAGTGGATTCCAACTTCTAGAGAAGAATATCATAAAACAATATGGTTTTTTGTTTCCGGATTTCAACAAACCTTTCCAAGTGAAGTGTGATGCAAATGGAGAAGCCATTGGTGTTGTACTTAGTTAGGAAGAAAAGACTATAACATATTTAGCAAGAAGTTAAATGAGTCAAGGAAGAATTACTCTTCCTATGCCAAATAATTATATGTTGTGGTTAAAGCCTTGAAGAATTGGAGCCATTATTTGTTGTCTAAGGGGTTTGTTTTGTATATAGATAATCATGCTTTGTAATACAATAAGCAACAACCAAAACCATGTTAAGTAAAGTTTCATTTTCGTTTTAAAGCATATTAGTGGCTAATATAACATAATTGCAGATGATTTTATAAGGATAAGTTTAATAATGCAGAAGAGTAAAGTTAAGGTTATGGGGTTTGACTTCAGGAAGGAGTTGTACAAGGTTGAAGAAGACTTCAATGAAGAAAATGAAGCCCATAGAAATCAAGCAACCCAAGGAAAAAGTCAATGGATTGATTATATGCTACAAGAGGGACTACTATTCTAGAATAATAAAATTTTCATTCCAAAGTGCACGATGAGGGATAACTTTATTAAAGAAAAGCACAATGGAGGTCTTGGTGGACATTTTGGACATCAAAAATCATGACTAGTTGAGGAATTTTTATTTTTGGCCAAATATGAGGACTGATGTGCAAAAATTCATGAACAATTGTAGAATTTGTCAAGATGCAAAAGGAGCCCAAAAATATAGGGTTGTATCCAGATAGACCTTGGGATTCAATGAGTATGGATTTTATATTGGGACTGCCAAAAACAAAAATGGTTATGATTCAATATTTGTGGTACTAGAAAGATTTTCAATGATGGATCATTTCATTCCTTACTATGAAACTAGTGATGCTACCCATATTGCTAATATATTGTTTGAATAGGTGGTTAGACTACATGGAGTTTCCAAAAGCATTATCTCAGATAGAGATACTCAATTCTTAGGACATTTCTAGAGGAATTTCTCGAAACGTCTTGGGACATAGTTGAGTTTCAATTTAGCCTATCACACTAAGATTGATGGGAAGATTGAGGTGGTTAACAGGAGTTTAGGGAATATATTGAGAAGCTTGGTTGGAGATCATTCTAAATAGTGGGATCAAGTCCTAAGCAACCTTGAATTTTCCTACAATGATTCACTAAACATAAGTACTAGCAAGGTTCCATTCCAAATTATGTAGGGAATGCATTCGAGAGGAGTTCACAAGCTTAGAAATTTGGGAAGATTTGAACAAAGGAATGTAGTAGGTGAATATTCTTTTATAGCCATGTAATATATCCATGAACAAGTGAAACAACAGCTACAAGACAATAACGTTGAATACAAAACCATAGTAGACTTGAAGAAGATATTATAGAGTTTTGAAGTGGGAAATTTAGTCTTAGCGCATCTAAGGAAGGAGAAATTTCCTAGAGGAGAATATAATAAATTAAAATTAAAGAAAATTAGACCTTTTAAAAACCTAAGGAAATTATTAGCTATTATTTATGAAATAGAGTTGCTACTAGGGATTGGCATCTCTCCCATTTTCGATCTTGTACACATGTACAAGTATTAGCTAGACGAAGTGGTACAAGAGATAGATAACAATGGAAAACAACATATTCAATGGCAGAAGAAATTGCCAACAACAAATCCTTTACAACATGAGAGGATTTTAGATAAAATATTGATCAAGAAGACAAGGGTCAAGGAGTACTATGTGTACCTAGTTAAGTGGAAATACCATCCTATAGCTAATGCTACTTGGATGGATTCCACATTATTATAGAAAAATTGAAATTATATTGAAGGTCTCAGGGTAGAAGCCCATTAATTCTTTGTTCCTTGGGAGTATGATGCAAGAACATCCATTAAAACTCAATTGACTAAGCTGGTAAAAAACTTTTACCAGAGGAGTTGGTTCATCAATGTGTGGGATTGTTAAGATAGAGTTTGTTTTATTTCCATGTAATGAAATTAATATATATGTACCCCTTCATCACATAGGTTGGGTCTTTGACAACTATTAACTTGATATTTTGTCTATGACACACATATATATTATAAAGTTTTGAACTTAGTGGTTTTATAAAGGATTCCTCCACTCCTTGGCTTATATTACAAAACATTTGGATCTAGTGGTTTTGTATAAGTCTCCTTGGCCTGCAATGGGAATGTATAAAACAATCATTTATTTTATTTATGGAATGTATAAAGCATTATGGTTTATGTTCCTCCTCATTGCATTCTTATTGCTCTTTCTTTTTAATGAGTTTTGCACTTTTCGTGCATTGTTGTATCATTACCTAACTCAATGCTTTCTTCTATAAGACTCAATAAAATATTTATATGTTAAATAAGAAATTTTGTAATGAAATATATTTAGTTTAATCTTTTGTATTTAATGTTTTATTAGTTATTTTTAATTTTATTTTTTCATATTTAAAAATTTCTCTTTTGGTAAAAAAAATTATATTTAAATTTTAATAATAAATTTAATCATATACATTAAGATGAAATGTATTAAATTTATTAAGAAATTTTATAATAAAACCATTTGAAAATTGTTTATGTTTTGCACTGTGGAGGGTATTTTTGGAGCTCAACTATGGAAGTAGGCTAAAATGTATGATTAAGATGAAAATTCCTAAAGTTAAATATCAAATTGAAATGAAATGAGATACATGAAAGAAAAGACATAAATGTGATGAAAACACACAAGAATAATAATATTATTAAGAAAATAGTCAAACATTATTAGTGCTATTGGATTTATGTAGGTTGTCAAAGGTTCAAAACTATCCATAGTTGGAAGGAGATGCCAAAACAAATATATGTTAAATATTTATTCGACCCAAACCAAAATAAAATCCCAAGTAGTTTTTATAACTTAGATATCGTTATATAGTGTTTTGTTAGACCATAATTTAGTGAGAAGTAAAAAACAATCTAAAAATAGTATGAGAAAGATAAATAAAAATACTCACTATTAAATACAATTAAAATTAAGAAAGATGATAATAATAAATGGCTATATTACCATCCTAGATCTATCTTAACCCCAGATCTACCAAGTGTCCAGAGGGATCAAACCTCTCAAGATGCAAACCTTTCCTCAAGTTTTGCACTCAAAAAAGAGGTTTTCACCTCGAGATATTTAATCCCTCTCGGTGCTTGATAGATTCGAGATTAAGATGGATCTAGGCTAGTTTCAATCATCTGCAATCACATAAAATTTACTAAACATCTAATTATTATGATCATTTTAGATATGCTAAATATGTCTAAGATTAATCTGGCCATTTTAATTTCAAATTTACTCAGTTACTTGAGTTTGTTGAGATGATAAAGACTGTTAAAAACTCGAATAATGAGAAATGATGAAATACAAATTTTAAATGCAAAGTGACAATGTGAAAGTGTTTAATGATAGCTAATGTGAATAATAAGAATATAGTCAAGTACAAATAGTATTCATTGTGACGAATCTCAAACTATTTTCTTCTTTGTTCTTGTTGCCACACCTGTTAGTTTTGCCATCTTTTCATATCAACCATATGAAAAGGATGGTTGAAATCATAGACCATTCAAATATTTAACTCAAGAAATTGTAGTAAATGCCATAAATTGACTCTCTTGCTCTCCAATATTAATAGTAGCTTTCTCCAAAGTCATTCATTGTGACTTATGGAGTGTTAATCATGAAGTAAGTTTCAATGGAATTTTTCTTGTATTACCTCATCTGAATGCAAGTGACTAAAAATTTTGAATGATGGAAAATGGAAATAATAAGAATGTAGTCAAATACAATTCGTTTAAAATTTCAAGAAGAAAAAATTTCATGTAAGTGGACATTTTATTTAAGATGAATATTCAAGTATTTTATTTACGGTTGAATTATTGTAACATAGAAATTAATGCATGTCACCAATTATTTTTTGTGCTTACATTGAAATCAATGCATACTTTAATCTAATTATTTTGAAATTAATGTACATCATACATCTAGTTACATCAAATTAGAAATCAACATCTACAATGAAATCAATGCATCTAGTGAAAGTAATCAAATAGGATTAGAAATCAAAATCTACACTAAAATCAATGCATCTTTTGCAAGGAATCAAATAGGATTAGAAAACAACAACTAGACTGAAATCAATGAATCTAGTGCAAGCAATCAAATAGGATTAGAAATAAACATCTACGCTAAAATCAATGCATCTTGTGCAATCAAATAGAATTATAAATCAACAACTACACTGAAATCATTGCATATAGGGAAATCAATCAAATAGGATTAGGAATTAACATCTACATTGAAATCAATGCATCTATTTCATTGAAAATTATAAAATATTCATGCCTTTTGAAATCCAACTTTATTTACCTTTTGTAAATTTCTTAGTTCCTCTTCCTCGATGCTTCATAATTTTCATTATTATATAATAATATATAATGTATGAATTTTTCTTTGTGTATCTTGTTCTTCTTCCTTCTCGCTTTCCCCTCCATCTCTTTTTCTACCCCCTCCCTATCTCCCCCATCTCTTTCTCTCTCTTCCTCTCCCTTCATCTATTTGTCTCTCTCTTCTTCCACACACACACACACACATATATATATATATTCCCTCCATATATCCTTCTTTCTCTCTCTATGTCACCCCTGCAAACACACACGGTCTCTCTCTCTATCTCTATCTCTATCTATCTCTTATCCATCCCTCTCTTTATCTCTCTTTTCTTCCCTCTCTCCCCCTTCCATATATATATCTCTATATCCCTTCATCTATCCTTCTTTGACTCTCTATTTCACCCCCGAAACATACACATTCTCTCTCCATCTCTCTCTCTCTCTTCCCCTTCTCTCCCTCTCTTTCTCTACCCTGCCACTTTCCTCTCACACTCACTCCCTCTCCATCTCTCCCTGGTCACTCCCTCTCTTTCTCAACCTTTATCTCTCTATATTTCTTCTTCCCTCCCTATCTTCCCCCTCCAAATCCATCTCTCTCTCAATTCCCCTCTCTCTCCCTTTCTCTCCCCCACTCTCTCTCTCTCTCTCTCTCTCTCTCTCTCTCTCTCTTCCCCTTCTCTCCCTCTCTTTCTCTACCCTGCCACTTTCATCTCACACTCACTCTCTCTCCATCTCTCCCTGGTCACTCCCTCTCTTTCTCAACCTTTATCTCTCCATATTTCTTCTTCCCTCCCTATCTCCCCCCTCCAAATCCATCTCTCTCTCAATTCCCCTCTCTCTCCCTTTCTCTCCCACCTCTCTCTTTCTCTCTCTCTCTCTCTCTCTATTTTCCCTCCAACTCTATCTCTATATCCCTTCATCTCTCCTTCTCTCTCTCTCTCTCCCTCTTTTATCCATATTTTTGTCTCCTTGTATCTCTCTTCCCCTTCTCCCTGTCACTCTCTTTCCATCTCTCCCTTGCCACCCTCTCTATACCTCTATCTCTTTATGTCTTTGTTCTTACCTCCCTCTTCCCCCCTACAACATCTCTCTCTCCATCCCTCTCTTAAGTTCTCTGTCTCATCCTTCCTCCCTCACTTCCTTCCTTTCTCTCCCCCCCATCACTCTCTCTCTCTCTTCCCTCCAACTATGTCACTATCTACCTCCCTCTCTCCTTCCCTCCCTCCCCTTCTCTCCCCCATCCATTTCCATGTCTACCTTTCTTTATCTTTGCCTTTTATCCCTCACTCTCTCTACATCTTTCCCTTGTCACTCCCTCTCTCACTCCACCTCTATCTCTCTATGTATGTGTTCTTCCCTCCCTCTCTCTCCCCCTCCAACTCCATCTCTCTCTCTCTCTATCTCTCTCTCTCTCTCTCTCTCTCTCTCCATATGATTGAGAACTACCACTCTTTGTAACCAAAGAATAATATGTTAACTTTACGTTATAGACAAACCAATTTATTCTAGTCAAATTAGTAGCAATGTGTCTTATATTTTATGTAAGTATTAAGTTTTTATGTTCTCAATAATTAAATTTAAATATGGTTTCATAATCATTATTAGTCTCCACCAAGGCAGGACTAGCAATTGAATTAATCATTATTAGTTTAGCATTGACCAACAAAAATCATAATATTTAACTATGAAAATTAAATATTTATTTTTCAATATTATTAAAAAAATGTTTTTCAAACATTTGATTGGACCATAACTTGAAGGTATTATTGTAGCCTTTGCACAATATAATTCCAGATGGATAACTTCCTTACATATTTATGTCATATTTTAAGGATATAGTTAATATACATGCATGATTTTTAGATATTTGTGTAGTGATTTTATTCTTAAGATTTGCATAAAACCATCCAAAAATAAAATACTTGAGAATAACTCATACTTATATAAATAACATGTTTACCATCGGTTACTTCCCACTATAACTTAAGCAAATATTTACATACAAAACAGATAGGAATAAGATGCAAATAACTATACTTACCAGGAGTTAATTCCCACCATTATTTATGTTTTCCTTAACACTTATGTAGGAGTAAAACTGTAAATGTGTAGACTTACTAGTGGTTACTACCCACTAAACTTTATGCAAGTTAGCAAGCAATTTACTTATCCACTTCACATCTAAAGTTATTAGTTCCTGCCATAGCTAGACTATAGGATGATTTGCCTATCAACCACTATTAATTTAGGTTTGACCAAGTTATAATTATTTATGCAAATTTTCACAAAGCATAATTTCCAACTTTATATATATATATATTATAATATATATATATATATATATTATATATATATAATATATATATATATATATATATATATATAGAAGTAGAATCACAATGAGTTTTATTATTTTTTATGCTTTTAAACTTTTAATTATTAATTGGCCAACATTTAAAATATTACCTCTTTAAGACACTATGACATCTCTTGCATGCTAGGCTCTATATTAATTTTAACCTTTTATTACTTTTTAATTGAGTTGATATATAAATGTTAAATGTTTATGTTTGCAAACATTTACATCTACACAATTCCCCCTATACCAGGCTATTAAGCGCCTCTAGGTGCAATAATGTAATAATATAAATAAAATATAAATAAACTTTAAAATATATAATAATCATAATAAATATATAAAATTTATAAAGAATGATAAATTTAAGCAATAAAATTCAATCCAAATTTATCTTAAAAATTAAGCTTTAGAAACTTTTTTCCTAGAAAATAAATCATAATTCTGTATCAATGAGCATGAAAAGATTACATTCTATAGATGCACTCATAAAGTGCTTTTAAAAAGAGGAGAAAAATTAAAAGAAAGAGGTCATTAAGCCTACTTCACCAATCAAAGAGATAGTTTATGTATAACAACCATACACATTTTGTTCCATAGGTGTTGAAAAGGATAAAAAGTAAAACTTGAGGATACAACCATATGTGGCCTAAAGAGAAGGAAAGATGAAGGAAAAACATGCAACCAATCATGTGTGGCTTGTAGAGTTAACAAAGTGGAGCATAAACAATCAATATACATTGTGTATCAACAAAAAACAACTATATGTGGCTTGTAGAGAAGGCAAGATGAAGAAATATGTAACCATTCATATATGTCCTGAAGAGATAGAAAGTAGAGCATAAACAACCCATATATGAGGTGAATCAACAAAAACAATGGATTAGTGACTTGTTTCCACTATAAAGATATCTGTGATAGTCTATGATATAATGTTGATGAAGCATAACCATTTTGATGCTCCACAATCTGCCATTTGCAATCCATCTTTTGAGAGATGATCAACATTTGTATTCCTTTCCTTGTAGATATGATAACATGCGAAAAATTTAAAAGATTGTTTTAGATAGATTGATTCCTCCATAATGGGTTGTAAGCTGATGTTCCTGCATGCTTGATTCAAATTTATCTAGTTGATGACATTCACTAAGTTCCTCAATACTTGTATTTGTATTCATCTTGTTGCTAATTAAAAAGAAACTGATTTATGTAGGTCAAGATTTAGAACTTTTTATTTATCCCTGACACAAACCCTAGTTTTTTGTGAAAGTAATGATATTTTAGAAGGAAAAGAATAAATCCCTTGCCACAGTTCTACCCAAAATTTCCAAATACTCCATCAAATAAATCCCAAGGAAGTGAAAAAATGAGATTTTATGGAATAATCAACCTAGGATGGGAAATGCTCTTTTCTTGAGGAAAGCGACCTAAGATTGCAAGATTTTCTGCATCTATGTGATCAAGATTTGAAAGATTCTCCTTAAAAATGGCCCTGTTCCTGATTCATTAACTACCATGGATATTCTAATTAAAAATTATAGTTCATCACAAGAGATGTGATAAAAGTATATTTAAAAACTGAAATTCTACAACATTAATTTTTTTTCTTTTTTATATTCTTGGATTTGTAGAACATTGTTAATAGTGCTTGTAAAATTATGTATAAACTAGATAATAATGAAATAAAGTCTCAAACACACATTTGAGACAAGATATGACCTGAGAAACCCTTTCGTGGGGAGAATCCAACTAGAAGATAAGGTCACTCTACTCTCTTTCTCTGAATAAAAAATTGTCTATGAGTACAAAGAAGTATGGCATGTGTCCTGTGGGCTACTACAGTGCACAGATCCTCTCTATTTTCCTTATCTCCTATCCTCTCAAATGTTTTTTCTTAGATATGGATCAAATTCACTCGAAAGAATGGAACCCCTTTTTTCCTCCTAGTGGCCCAGTTATAACACATCCCGATACCCTACTAGTGGTTAGGTTTGACTAACTCAACTATCAAGCAAAATTACAATATATAATACTCTAGAGTGTTCTACATCATAATCATGTGGCTAGCCCGTTTTCAGGAATAATGGGTGTTGACATGGCATCCTCTTGAATTATGGTGGTGAAAATAGGAAGGTCAACTTCTTAGTTGCATAACTTTCCCATACGGCCACTAATTGATGTGATTCTTGCATTGTTTGAAAGGTCTATGTGTGTAGAATAGGAAAAAATGATGTGGTGCTATAGCAGAAAATTTTACCCCCAAAAAATTTGTTAGATGCCTCAAAACACTCCTGAAATGTTTCAAACCCCATTTTACCAAACTATGTTCAGTTGGTAAAAATGGTCTTGTGAGATGATTCATCCACTTTTTCCAATCTAAAAGCATCGATATGGATGAAAAAAAAATAGTGTTCCAATATTGATCACACATCCCCATTTTGGGAGGCTTTTTGTCCCCAAAATATTCTACTGAATGATGTGAGGACATTTGTCCACTACCTTCTCTTGAGTGTATCATTGATATTTTTTTGAAGTTGTCCTTTCAACCCAATCTACTGTTGAGATTGCAACAAGATGATGGAGCTTAGTGAAAAGAGTCACCTTCACTAAGTGGGCCCGCAGGCTATTTTTGGCGCAAGTCTATTTTTAGACTATGTCTATTTTTAGACATATGGATCATGTCTATGGATTGCAGGTTGCTGTTTATGGATGATTGATCAAGTTGGTAAAAATAGATGGACTTCTATTTTTAGACATATGGGCGGAGTCTATTTTTAGACTGCCAGGCTAAAAATAGAAAAGTCAAATATTATTATCTCACAATAATATTTGGACTATAAACTTAATCTTATT
>APFE031016056.1:160301-194169 GCA_000404065.3 Pinus taeda | reverse complement strand
ATGGACTTTACCCTCATCGCATGCATGGTGTCATCGATGATGGGTTGTGTCTGGTATCTTGACAGTGGAGCCTCATTCCACATGACCGGTGATAAAAGTTTATTCAGTGCCTTGGTGAAGAAATACCTCAAGATGTGCATAGATATGGGTGATGACGAAAGGTATAGTGTTTCAGGAGTGGGCACAGTTGCTTTTCAGAGGGAGCATGGAGCTCCTGTCACCTTGACAGATGTGAAGTATGTGCCTGGACTGAAGGAGAACTTGGTATCAGTCATGATATTGGAGGACAAAGGCTACAATGTTGTCTTTAGTAAAGGAAAGATGTTCCTAAGGCACATAGCCACAGGTCGGACCAATAGGACAGGGATTCAGGGGAAGAATCTCTATAAACTAGAGGTAGGCGATTGTGCAGAATTGAGTACAAAAGTAGAATTGGTGCAAAGCCAAGACATTGGCGAGTTGTGGCACAAGTGGTTGGGCCATTGCATCATGGGGCTTTGAAGATAATGCAATAAATATCTACAGGACTTCCCAAAGGTAAACTTGAGCAAGTTGACACATGCAAAGGTTGTACCTTAGGAAAGTACACCAAGTCTTCCTTTCATGATCGAGACAGTCGAGCAGAGGCTATTTTAGAGTGAGTTCATACTGATTTGTGTGGACCATTCTCGATGGCATCCACAGTGAAGCAAAGGTATTATGTGATTTTCGTTGATGACTATTCTCGTAAATGTTGGATTTATTTCACGCAGAAGAAGGACCAAACTTTCACAAAGTTTTTTGAGTTCAAAGCTTTGGTCGAGAAAGAGTCACGGAAGAAGATCAAGGTCTTGAGAAGTGACAATGGTAGAGAATATGTCTCTCAAGAGTTTAAGGACTTCTGTGTAGTAGAAGGAATTAAACGAGAGTCAACGACACCTCATAACCCACAGCAGAATGGGGTGGCTGAGAGGAAGAACATAACTATTGTAGGGGCAGCATGAGAAATGCTACATGACCAAGGCCCACCACTTCACTTGTGGGTTGAGGCATGCAACACAACGGTCTATTTGTAGAATAGAAGCCTGCATCGCATACTTGAGATGAAGACACCAGAGGAAGATTTCTTTGGTAAGAGACCAGATGTGGGTCACTTCAGGATCTTTTGTTCATCAGAGTATTGCCATGTGACAAAGGATGCATGGAAGAAGCTTGAGCCGACAATAGAGTTGGGGATATTTATGGGGTACACTAATACACCTCACAACTATCGGATGTACTTGCTTACCAGTCGGAGGACAATGGTTCGTAGAGATCTCAAGTTTGATGAGCAGAAGGCCATGTGAGTTTCCCTTGAGAGGGAGCTCCAACTACAGGCTATGGAGGAATTGTTGGTTCCTAAGGAGGAGGAACCTTAGACTGATGTGGAGTAGCCGCATGCAGAGGTTCCAGGAGAAAAGACATCCACTCAAGCAGAGTCTTCTAGAGATGGATGGAAGTGCACAAGAGAAGCTGACATATTGTTGGAGGATGCGAGAGAGAATGTGGGAGCACCATTTTCTCAACACAGATAGAGGAGGTCACTTGAGAGGTACACTGTATACTTGGCCCTTGCTAGGGAATGTGTTGAGACCGAGCCATCTTCCTTTGAGGAAGCAATGCAACAACCGATTTGGGCTGATGCTATGGTAGAGGAGTATGACTCCATAGTTCGTAACAATGTTTGGGACATGGTTCCGAAGCTAGAGAACAAGTCAGTTGTGAGTTCCTGTTGGCTTTACAAGGTAAAGCAAGTTGCTGATGGTAGTGTGGAGAAGCATACGGCAAGATTTGTTGCCCATGGCTTTTCACAGGTCGAGAGGATCATGTTGCTACAATATATTTCGACAGAGGAGAAAGATGCTGACATTTTGACAAAGGCATTGTCAAAGAGTAAATTCGAGTTCCATAGAGACAGGATCGGGGTGGCATATAATCCCTTTCTTGTTGAGAGGGAGTGTTGAAATATGGCAACAAAAATATTCCAATTTAATTTTTCCTTGAATTAAAATCTAATTTAGTCTTAACAACTACTTGGAAATAATTAATTAATTATTTCAAATTAATTAGTTGGAGAAATTCAAGTTAGAAGTCTTTCTGAAGTCGTGCAAGAGTTATCCCTTAAATTAAGGATATAAGATTGAGTTATATTTGAGTTGTAATTAGTTAGCTCAATTTACTGAGTTAAGTCCAGTTAAATTAGTTCCAAATTGTTTGAGGAACTAATGGTGAGTTAATAGCCAGTTGATGCATGCATGCATCCAACTAGTGCTACTCCAGTTAACTGAAGATTCCCTCATCAGAAACTCATGCATGTCTATTCTGAGAAAGATCGAGTTGAGATTAAAGTCAAGGACAATATACTATCAGTTGCATGTGTTTTCTCAAATAGAAAACTCATGCATGCAGTCAAGGATTTAAGCCTTGAGGATTGCGCAATTTTGGAAGGTAGATCATCCACTGGGTAGGAGATCATCCATTTGGTAATAGGAGAATCATCCTAGAGGAACAACACAAGGAAATAGGAGCTTGGAGGGCAGAGAGGAAGGCTGGATAGAAGCCAAGATTGCTTGTGAGCATCTGTGAGGATTGTACTGAGAGCTGGATAGCTGTGAGAGCTAAGGCTTTGTATAATTCCTATGTATTTCCACCTTGTATGATAATACAGATAGTGGGGTTTTTAGGTGAGACTTTCCCCAAAGTATTTTCATGTGTATTGTGCATTGGTTCTTCTTCTTCTGGTTAGATTGTTCAGCTCGATATTTAAGCTTCTGCAAATTGATAGTAGAAGTAGGTTATAGTATTCTTCTTTGATTTATATTGCATTATCAGGTTAACCTACTAGTATATTTTCTACAAATCTGGTTACGGGAACAGGGATATATACTTGTTGATAGACTGCCATTTCAGGGAGCTTTTGTACACAAGTAATATATTTTGTTGTTTTATTTCACGGGTTGGTTACATTGACATAGGCTTTTCCATTGTCCAACTGATTGAGTCTACACTATTATGTTATGGATAGCAACCCATAGGTGGAGGGGTCAGTCTTGATATGATATAGTTGTTGGAAACTGTGGGTTTCCATACTCTGTTTCTTCCAACATGGTCATTGTTTCAGGTTTATTTTTATGTTTTTACTTGGGTTGGAACACAATAGATGGTAACGAGGTCCATCATAAAAATTCTGCTGGCCACTGTATTGGTATGGAAAATGTATAAACACTTGGATTAGAAGCGGAGTTTCATACCTCCTTGAGGTTTATTTTGGATTGGAAGATTGTGTTAAGAGGTTTGAACCAGTGCTATGTAACTACCTTATTTTAATGTAATAATGTTATTTTTTTCCTTAAAAGAAAAAATCTACATCCTTCTTATGGTTTATCTTTTAATTTACTTGTCCCATCTTTGAATTTCAATTTGATTTCTCTTTCCTTTAAATGACATCTTACTTTTTCTTTTTAAACAATTTTAAAATTAAATTCAATGATTTTTTTTTATTTTAATAACTTTTTATTTATTCTTTTAATAATAAATAAATTCCATTTTAAAACTTTTAAATTATTTTCCATTAAATTATTAAACATAATTAAAATTCTAGTATGATTCAAATTATAATTTTGCCATAAAAAATCGTTGCTTTTTAAATTTACCCACCTGTTTAAAAAAAATTAACAAAGATTTCACATTAGAACAAGATTAACTTTTAAAAACTAACCAGATTTCAAATTAACTTTTAAAATTAGAAAATTTCCAAGCAGCATACTTACTCCGGCATGTATATCTATAAATGCTTGTCCCACCCATCCTATTTGTACATATAGTACAGTGTCATACTTGCACTTTGCCTAGATCCGCTTACATCAATTCTCAATATATGCTTCTGTATATCCAGCCAAAAAAAAGGTTAGCCCATTGGCACCGAAATCTTTGGAGATGGTAGCTGCCAACGAAAAGACAAGATTCCAATTTGGCATGGAATATTTTGAAGAAGCTTCCTAAGCCACGGCCCCCAAAATTAGCAAAAAAACACTGGAGGAAGAACGTATATCCTGAGCAAAATTACATTCCCCTATTTATAGAGGATTCTCCCGCCTTAAATGTGAGGCAAACCGAGCTTTAGTGCGAAACTTTCCGAGGAGTCCACTGCTCCCACAATCTTAAGGAATTATAGGAATTAACGCGCGCGGCGCGCCAACCTTTTTTTCCTTATACCGCTCTTTTTCGGACTCCTAAAACCGCTTTTTATGCTCAAACCGCCTTTCGCCCTATAACACGTTCCTGTGAACAATCTTCTTTTCTCAGAAGGCGGTCGCGATGTCTAATTCCGTGAGGCCGACGAGCTCTCCCTTGGTTGTTGTCGGATCGGCAAACGCAGACATCTATGTGGAGATAGACAGAATTCCCAGGGAAGGAGAGACAGTTGCCGCCCGTACCGGCCAGACCCTTGCCGGAGGCAAAGGTGCCAACCAGGCGGCTTGCGGTGCCAGGCTATCGCATCCTACCTACTTCATTGGCCAGGTATCTTCACTTCTTCTCCATGCATGTCGAAGCCGCTCATGGTATGACGGCGATGTTGTTCTTGTTTGCAGTCTAAAGTTTGAATTCTGTAGTTTTCTTTACCCGTTGAAGAATACAAGCTTTTTAAGGTCTTAAGTTTAGTATACTTGCGAAAACTTCAACTATGCAGCTTTTGTTTTGCATTCTTTTCCCTGCGTATCCTGAATCCGCCATTTACGGTTTTAGTTGGCATATATTCTGAATTCAAGGATTTAACCGTTTTAGTTTTAACGAATTCTGAATTCAAGCCCTTTATTGCTTACTAAATCCAAGCATCTTATGCTTTTAGCTATGATATATTCTGGTTCAAGTTTTTGACGGTTTTCTAAATTAAATCCTTTTGCGGTTTAGATATATAATGTTCTGAACTCAAATATTTTACAGTTTTAGTTCTTATGTGAGCCGAACGCGATCATTTTACGGTTTGACTTTTTATATGTTCTGAATTTTCTGAATTCAAGTATATCACGGTTTTGATGACTTAAGTAATATAAAGAAATCTTTAGATATTTATTTATTTTGTTTCTGAACGTGTTTCTTTGTGCTTGGATTTCAGGCATATCTATGTTTTGGTGTAAAACATACACTGAATTTGAGAACTTTATGCGTTAGGTTATAATGCTAAATTTGAACATTTAATGCGTTAGGTTATAATGCTAAATTTGAATATCGCCTGACTACGATATTGCGAAGAAAGATAGTATATTCAGGCGTTTAACGTTTTTCCATTATCTCTGGTTCTATGTTAGCCGATTTCAAACATTTGATCATGTGCTTCATTGTTTGAAATTACATTTTCCATCCCTTTGAGAAGCTCGGAGGGTTAGTAACGGTCTGAGTAGGCTATATTCCTCAAAATTTGATCATCATTCTCGAGACAACCCGGCAATTATGACGTTCAGTAATTTAATATGTTGATCACACCTCTTAGACTTTTAAGCGGAGGAAAATTTTAGTGGCCGGGTTATGGATACAATACTTTAGTACTGAGTAGACCGAATCTCAGTTGTTAGAAATGGTGCTTAGCGAATTTCAGTATATTGCAGTGTCAGCAACCCTGCGATTCAGTTTCTGTGAACTGCAGGAATGTGAATTATGGATAGTTTGTTGGCCTTAAATGAATCTGCCCTACACCTGTGTTAACCTACGACAAATCCCGCTAGTTAGATAGCAAGATTCAAACTACTTTCGAACGCCCCTGAATTAGGTCCCTTGGAGAAGCGATAGACCTGATTTATGTGTTAAATTGCTTTCTGTTTCAGTAAACCGAATACAATTTCATCAATATAGTGTTGTGTTGGATAAATATTGAGCTAATGGAATGATGACACATGAAATGCAAGCTATATGGAATTATAGCACATGAAATGCAGGCTATCTCATAGACTAGTTATTGTGATTCCAGTACATGAAATATGCATATCTTACTTAAATTGCAGACATTAAGGTTGCAGTGCTGTCTTATTTGTAACTTCTAGGCAGGTGCCTTTGGTAAGAACTAAAATTCTTTCCCATAAATGATAGTCATTGAAAACCATCACAAACTTCTTATAAGATGCATCCATATAAATGGTTGAGAATGTGTTATACTTTCACATAATGTCCCGTAAACTATGTTGAGCATGTGCCATTCTTTGACAATTTTTTTCCATCAGAGGGTGGAGTATCAGCTTGTACTAGATCATAAAAGAAGGTATATATGATTTTTATGAGAACATGAGCTTCTTTTAAAAGAGATTCACTGTTGTAGTCCTAAATTACTAGTAGAATCAGGAAGCTATGTGTCTAATGTCCAATACAAACTTATTATAAAGGTATCTAGGATCTCTATTTACTTGGCCGTTTTCAATCCTATTTGCTTTGACTGAACAATTTTGAAATATGTACCTTGAAATAGTTGTGCAGCTTCTGTGATAGAGTGGCCAGTGTTTCATCTAAGACAAGATAATTGAGGAAGGGGTCTCAAAATCATTATGCAGTCATAAATCAGAAAAATTATTGACAAGTTATCTCAAGAGAAATGTTTCCATTACCATTAGAAAAAACCTCCTGCACACAAGATGTTTCACAGCTTACATGATGCAATCTACTTTTCACTTAGGAAGGTTCCCTAATATGTTGTTTTCTTTCAAAATGAAAGAGTTTATCAAATAACAGTAGATAATTTTTGCAGAGATAGAATTTTTACATTTAACTCACACATAGTTGATTCAGATCTACAAAACTTCAACTAGCCCTGTTAGGTGCTTTGATATCTAGTACATGATCATTGTGATTGAATGTTCTTGTGTTAAAATTGGCAACTAGGGCCAAACTCCATGTGGGTCATTTTATTTATGACAACTGATATTTTTCTTGGATCCCTCTCATTGAGAGCTGTAGAATTGATCTAAAGATCATCCGATTCCGATAAGTATTCATGGAGATATGAGTTTATTTGTGTTACGGGACAATTCGTCAAGGTTAGCCAACAACCAAATAAGCCCCACTTGTGCTCAACGTTTTAGTATAAAAGGAGGTGCCTTGACAGTCATTTAGACACACACTTCACTCTTGATTTCTCTCCACTTGTTTTGGGTTTGAGTGGGAAGAGAAATCTAAGATGGTGAAGCCCTAGACGCAGGAGGAAAGGAGATGTTTTGGCCGCAGTCAAGAAGGGATATATATGCTGTCCTAAATAGAGATATGATGCCCTAACCGAAGTCCATACTAGGAGTTGAAGCCGTTGTCTAAGTTATGCACTAATCCGCAATCAAGGAAGGGCTAATGCTGCCCTAAACGCAGGTCTAGAAAAGACCTACAATGCTTGATCTATGATGCCCTAAATTAGCTGTCACAATGTGCCTTAGCCGCAAACTTATGACAAGATCTATGGTGCATAAAGAGTCTTGTATTGGCCGCAGAAGAGAGGAGCCCAACGAAGGTGAAAGAAGGTATAGTTTATGCCTCCTTCTAGACTGTTTGGGAGTCGAGTTACTATAGGCAAGAGGCCGAGGTCATGGTGGGAAATTCTGGGCAGAAATAAAAGAAGCCTCACAAGTGAACAATCAAGTTTTCTTGGGTAATTACAAGTAGGAAGGGAGGCTTGTTTTGGAGGTTGAGCTGAGTATTAGGCCCTCCAAAACAAGTCCGCATATTCCTGTAGCAACAGTGAAGCAAAGGGAGCCCTGTTGAGGGTTTATGTAGTAGGCAGCGACATTAAAGAAGGACAAACGTAGGTGGTTTGTGGAGCAACTTGTGCATGTAACAATATGCACAAGTTCCGGGTATATATTTGATATGTTGCTGCCTATGTGTGAGGGTTGGTAGGATTGTCTTGATGGCCTAACCAGTCCATGATGAAGGCTGCCTAATCTGCTGCAGCAAATAGAGAATTCCCTAAATAGTGAACTAATGTAGAACATGATGAGATGTGACATAATTGCTAAGGTGCAACATGATGTTGAATGTTGCTGCATAATGATGGGCATCATGATGAAGTGTAGTGTAGCATGTTGTGTGCAACACTTGGTTTCAAAGTGTAGCACAGTGATAATAAATGCTACAATGACATGCAGCAAGAAGGTGAGGTGCAACATGGTGATGGAGTCACCTTGGATCAGTGGAAGTAGTTTGCCTTTTGAACTATTGAAGAACATATAAGAAGAATTGATTAAGGGTTTTCCCACATCGGGGTTTGTCCTTGGCTCGCGCCACATCTTGTGTCCTCTTGTTTTGGCTTGTCTTTTGCGATTTATGTTTATGTTCTATTTGCAATTTACTATTATGTTGACGTGATTGCTAATCTGGAAAAGATATTGAGCTAATTGGAAAAATTGAAATAAATTGCTCTAAGCATAGTACATCCCTAAAATTTAACATGGAACCAGAGTTGAGGTGAAGACAGAGCCCAAGCAAGAGTGAAAGAGCAATCACCAAAGACAGTTGGAAAGGACAAAAAGGCTCAATGGGTTCTTCATCCCTCTTCAAATTCACCAAGGGTGAAATCGAAGTAGAGAACATTATCCAAGTGGCGCAGTAGAAGCATTTGATGGCATACCTAAAGATCACTTCAATGGGAAGTCTGGATCTAAGGCATATGCCTTGCTTGCAATAAGTTCGGACATTATCAGAGGAATGACAGGTAATGCAGGTCATTAAGGAAATACTCGACTCTTCAAAGAAAGCAAGGAACCCCAGGTTAGAAGAATCAAATGTTGTTTTTGATAAGATAAAGGAGTGTTATCTTATATTGGCCCTCTCCGCTACTTCTCCAGACTCTTTGGGAATTTGGCTTATTGATTGTAATGCTTCAAGGCACTTCATCAGATAGAAGGAAGCTCTCTATAATTTGGTAGAGATGGAAACAATCGTGGAGATTATACTTGGAGTCAATGCCACCTATCTCGGAAAGGGTGTAGGGAATGTTACCCCTTAATTGAATGAGGGCAACACGATTCATTTGCAAGAAGTTTTCTATGTACCTGATCTCAAGAAGAACTTGGTGTCCATTTCAACAATGAAAGTCAAAGGTTTCAAGGTGGCATTCATCGATGGAAAGGTATGTGTGTTTGAAAACGAAATTTTCAAGATGCTTTTATTCTTGGGTTCAGGGTTGGCAATTTGTATCAAGTTGCAAGAAGTCCATTTGGGACCATGTCAGTTGACACATCTCGTCTATAGCACTGAAGGTTTGCTTATTATGAGGCCTTACCCGATGTGAGTCAGATGGTGACAAGGATGCCTAAATTCAAGAAGAGCATGGAGGTACATGTCCGGGATGTACTGAAAGAAAAATATTACAAGGGGACCATTCCCCTCATGCAGCAAGTCCACAGGTTTGGAACAACTTTAGGGATTTGAGAATCATGATCAAGAGTCTCATGTATGCAGGTTGAAGAAAGCACTCTATGATTTAGAGCTAACACCTCGGGCTTGATATGAGACGACTGATAGCTGTCTGATGAAGTTGAGATTCAGTAGGGTTGAAGCCGATCCAAACCATTGCTCAAAGGTTGTGGATGATAGACCTCTCATACTGGCAGCTTATGAGGACGACCTATTTTTGACAGGTGCAGACCCTCTCATTTGCAAAAGTAAGAGGGAGTTGGATTCCGGATTTGGTATGGTAAACTGCAAGCCCGTGACTACCTTGATGAAGCCTAACTTAAAGTAGTTATATGGTAGCACTAACGGACCTGATTTGGGAAATGCCTCTGAGTTTCATCAATTCATAATAGCATTGATGCTCTTGGTGAACTCCCGTCCAGATATATATTTTGCAGTTAGCATGTTGAGCTCATATATGGATGCACCTCACTAGATTGGTGCCAAGAATCTTTTGAGATATCTTCGGGGCATAATCTCTCATGGATTGAGATACATTGCTGGAAATGTGAAGCTGCATGATTATTCGAACGCTGACTGGGCAGGTAGTGTGGAGGATTGCTTGAGCACTTCTGGGTGCTAGTTCTCTTTGGGTTCTGCTTCGATATCCTGGATGAGCAGGAAGCAGAAGTTGGTTGCTTTGAGCACCACTGAGATCGAATACATAGCTACGAGTATGACCTCATGTAAAGCTGCCTGGTTGAGGAAGCTCTTCAGTAAGCTGTTTGACATGTTGGATACCATCGTGATCTTTTGTGACAACTAGAGGGGGATTCGTTATTGAGGAATCTCGTATTCTATGATCGCTCCAAGCATATAGACATCAGGTACCACTTTATATGGGATATGGTACATCGATGAGCAAGAAGGCTCCATCACATTGGGGTTGATGTGTAGGTCGTTGACATTCTGTCGAAGCCCCTGGGAAAGGTCAAATTTGTGACTTTCCGAGAACGACTAGGAGTCTTGGAGAGACTCTCTCCTAAGGGTCTTGTATGATATGGACATTGAGCTCTGGGAGCTCCAGGGGCTTGGGGGTACATCTTGGAGCGATGAGCAACCATATGGTGAGTGGTTCAAGCCTTCCCCTAGTGGTTTGCTTTGTAGGCAGGATGAGTGGTTCATCCTTCTCCTGCTGAGACAGTCATAGGGCGAGTGGTTCAGCCTTCCCCTAGTGATTTGTTGTGTACTGGGTGAGTGGTTCAACCTTCCCCTGGGATACCCTTGCGACATGTAGGCAGGATGAGTGGTTCATCCTTCTCCTGCTGAGACATCCTACCCATGCAGTTTGGGACTCATGGGAAGTACCTCTCATTTGGTCAATGAGTAGGGAAATGAGGATAGTGACCATAGTAGTATCGATGGACGCATCGTGTTACTATCGTACTCACTATGCTAGGATGATATTGATTAGGGATGAATGAAACTAACTTCGGGTCAGTATGAGTCGTTTGAGACGCTCTCTTTTGGAATTGACTTCAGGTTAGTAAGAGTGATATGACTCACTCTCTTTTGGAACTAATTTCGGATCAATAAGAGTGGTATGATACACTCTCCTTATTTGGAATTGATTTTGGATCAGTAAGAGTGGTATGAGACACTCTCTTCATATGGGACTGACTTCGGGCCAATAGAGAATGGTATGAGACATTCTCGATCAATTCTTTTTCTTCTTCATGGTTCAGCAGAGCAGAGCAGTGCAGGGCACTGATGGCAGAGACAACACAGTTTGGCAGATCGATCAGCGGATGGAGTTCTCCCTAATTGAGAGGGAGTGTTAAAATTGGCAACTAGGTCAAACTCCATGTGGGTTATCTTATTTATGACAGCTGATATTTTTCTTGGACCCCCCTCATTGAGAGGCGTAGGATTGATATAAAGATCATCCGTTTCTGATAAGTATTCATGGAGATATGAATTTATTTATGTTATGGGACAATTCGTCAAGGTCGGCTAGCAACCAAATAACCCCCACTTGTGCTCAACGTTTTAGTATAAAAGGAGGTGGCTTGATAGTCATTTACACACACACTTCACTCTTGATTTCTCTCCACTTGTTTTGGGTTTCAGTGGCAAGAGAAATCTAAGATGGTGAAGCCCTAGATGTAGGAGGAAAGGAGATGTTTTGGCCGCAGTCAAGAAGGGATATATACGCTGTCCTAAATAGAGGTATGATGCCCTAATCACAGTCTAGACTAGGAGTTGAAGCCGCTGTCTAAGTTATGCATTGATCCGCAATCAAGGAAGGGCTGATGCTGCCCTAAACGTAGGTCTAGAAGAGATCTACAATGCTGATCTATGATGCCCTAAATCAGCTGTCACAATGTGCCCTAGCCGCAGACTTATGACAAGATCTATGGTGCATAAAGAGCCTTGTATTGGCCACAGAAGAGAGGAGCCCAACGAAGGTGAAAGAAGGCATAGTTTATGCCTCCCTCTAGATTGTTTGGGAGCCGAGTTACTACAGGCACGAGGCCGAGGTCATGGTGGGAAATTCTGGGCAGAAATAAAAGAAACCTCACAAGTGAACAATCAAGTTTTCTTGTGTAATTACGGGTAGGAAGGGAGGCTTGTTTTGGAGGCTGAGCTAAGTATTAGGACCTCCAAAATAAGGCTGCATATTCCTGTAGCAGCAGCGAAGGAAAGGGAGCCCTACTGAGGGTTTTTGAAGTGTGTTCGTAGGCAGAATGATGCCCTAGACATGGCTGAGCAAGTGTAGTAGGCAACCGCATTAAAGAAGGACAAACATAGGTGGTTTGTGGAGCAACTTGTGCATGTAACAATATGCACAAGTTCTAGGTATGTATTTGATATGTTGCTGCCTATGTGTGAGGGTTGGTAGCACTGTCTTGATGGCCTAAGCAATCCATGATGAAGGCTGCCCAATCTGCTGCAGCAAATAGAGAATTCCCTAAACAGTGAACTAATGGAGAACATGATGAGATGTGACAGCATTGCTAAGGTGCAGCATAATGTTGAATGTTGTTGCATAATGATGGGCATCGTGATGAAGTGTAGTGTAGCATGTTGTGTGCAACACTTGGTATCAAAGTGCAACATAGTGATAATAAATGCTACAATGAGATGCAACAAGAAGGTGAGGTGCAGCATGGTGATGGAGTCACCTTGGATTAGTGGAAGCAATTTTCCTTCAACTCAGCTCAGATCAGCTACGTCATATGCTATCTTCTTAGAGAAGATCTCTACTCTTATTTAGATAAGTCAAAAGGTTGACTTTTGTTGTATATGTACTATCTCTCTCTCTTTTGAACTATTGAAGAACATATAAGAAGAATTGATCAAGGGTTTCCCCACATTGGGGTTTGTCCCTGTCTGGTGCCACATCTTGTGTCCTCTTGTCTTGGCTTGTCTTTTGCGATGTATGTTTATGTTCTATTTGCAATTTACTATTATGCTGATGTGATTGCTAATCTGGAAAAGATATTGAGCTAATTGGAAAAAATGAAATAAATTGCTCTAATCATAGAACATACCTAAAATTTAACATCTTGGAGTGCAACTTGTTGTGTATAATTTTATGACTAGCTTGCAATATTTCGCTTGAAAGATATTAGATTGTCTCCTTGATAATTGTTTCATGTTCAATTGTTGCCTTTTCTTTGGCTTAGTCATTCCAAGTGAAGTGCATCCATTGCATCAAGAGTCCTTTGGCTCATTCATTCCTATTGAAGGGTATCCATTGTATCAAAAGCCAATGTTACATGGGTAGGAATACCTTCACCTTGGCTACATGGTTGTAGGTGGGGACAATGTTTTGGGGATGTTGGCTACATCATGGATACTTCCCCATTATACTTAAAATAAGTAGGTACACAAGGGACATCAAGGGGTGTGTACCCACACCTTAATCTCATATCTTATATGCCCATCTGTACGCCTTAAAGGTGAAGGATATTGATGTTTACTTTGTGTGTGGGAACCAATGTTACACTAAGTTTATAGGATGCAGGAGCAGGGAAATGTATCCACGGGATATGTAGAAGCACCCCCAAAATTTAGTGAACATAAGAGACATTGTGGTCTTCAACATAGGGCTATATCATAGGGTTTCTCGAACTTGAACCTTGAGGTTCAAAATTCTTTGAACTTTAAATTATCAAAATCATTGAGGTTCATCGAATGTCAAGGTTGAACCTTAGATTCAAAGCTCTACGAATTAGAACTAGGTAATTCTTATCGTGTAGCTAGCCTCCAACACACTTGCAAACTAGAACCTCAGGTGGTTGGGAGAAATGCTAAGTTACCAAGATTCAGATGCGGATCTGGATCTGGATTCACTAGATTTTTGAAAATCCAGGATCTGGATACAAGAAAGATACATTAAGTACAAAAAATATAATAATAAATTTTAATTAAAAAAAACACTTTTAGAGTTCAAAAATCAAATCCATTTATAAATCACAACATTTAGAACTGAAACCATTAGATATATTATAAATATGAAGACCGAAACACTAAAATGATGCATCCTCCCTCATACAAAAAGGATGATATCATAAATGATAATAGCAAGTACAAAAATAAGTGTCTCATCCATGATCACTATACTAATATCATAATGTGTAGTAGGTTTAACTACATATCTTCAAATGGATCTACATTCTCTTTTGCATATTGCAACTCTACATCATGAATAGGTGATGGGGGTCCTAGAATGTAGGAAGTTGCATCAGTAGGTTGGATTGGTGGTGGAACAATATCCTCAAGCAGGTTGAGGTGAGTCATGGCATTCAATGTCAGGTTCAAGTCAGAGATATTAGGCTCCATATCCCATATCTTGCGCGCACCTTTTTTATACTCTGGTTCAGCGTGTGATAGAAGGCAAACATACACAAGGTCCTCAGCCTTTGTCGCTCCCAGTCTGTTTCGCTTCACTGAATGGATGAAATCATATGTACTCCAATTCATAGTATTCAAAACCGGAATCGGTGACCAGACTGGTCCACCTATCAAATTGGGTTTCAAATCGGAACCGGTCAAATTGGGACTGGTCAGATCTCAATGAACTAGTCTTTAGAAAAACACATGAAATAATTAGTTTTGAATGACATAAAACTATATTTAAGATTTAAAACCATGATTCCTAACCAATAGAGACAAAATATGCAGGGTTTGCTCATCTATATACCATGTAAAGGTGAATATATCAAATTAGCACTAAGTGCAATACATATCAGCAATAAAATACATAATCAATGAGGCTCTAAATGGCCTCTAGAGTCCAAAAACAATGCTACAAGCTATGGGGCCATTGGCCTAGTTCAAGTCTACATATCAGTGATCAACAACATGATCACTCTTCATCATGATCAATCTCATCACCACTACTAGACAAGGGATCATCAACATGAGCTACATAAATAATTTGGCTTAGAGTTGAGGACTCCTAAAACTCTGCAACTTTAGTAGTAGTGGTAGTAGTAGCAACAAAAATAGACATCAAAACTACAAATCACTGATCAACATGATCACTCATGAAACTCATTGTTGATTCAATGCTACTAGAAATGGGATCATCAACAAGAGATACATAAACATCATCTATCTCAAAGTCTTCAGACTTGGATTGCTCAACCTTACAATATGATAGAAATTGAAGAAATTTAACATGTCTAACCAATGAATTTGGTTTGAGTGTCCTCAAAGGCTCAACCTTATAATGTGGTAGAAAAACCTTAACATGCCTAACCAATTGTTTTCCTTTGAGTGAAGGGTACATTCTTGTTAAGGCCATGGTAGAGGAGTTCAACAATCAATACCACCAACATCAACAAAGTTCAACAATCAATGCCACCAACATCAAGGTTCCTAAAGGGATTCATGCTCTTGATCAATTGTCAATCTCATACCTTCACGCATGATAGAGTCAAATGGAAACATTACAAACCCCCAAACCATGAAATCTTGAAAACCATCAAGTCTGTTGAATTTTGAGTGAAAGCTAAAATTCTTGTTTCTCCATATGAAATCCAATGAGGTCGAAACCACTCTCAAACATCCTTAGTCATTTCATGGTAACGTTAAAAATTTAAGTAAAAGGATGAAAATGAAAAATAAAGGAAATGTCACTTTTACTTTAAGAATTTAACATTACCATTAATTGCTAGCATTGCTAGGGTTGAGATGTGTGAGGCAAATGAGAGGGGAGGCATGATTTTCTTGGAGGGGTTGTTTTTGGAGGAAAATTACCCCAAATTTCCCTCAAAACAACTTCAAAACTCACAAAACTGTGTTTTGTGGGGTTTGTAGTTGGCCTGGGAATAAATCGTTTGGTTTATGATAGAATAAATTGGTTTATGGGAAAATTGGTTGATTCAATCATAAACCGGTCGGTTCAATCATAAATCAGTCGGTTTGTGGCCGGTTAGACCAAACAATCAGTGAGGTTGCTTAGATAACCGAGTGTCAATTGGTTTGATGGCCTGGGCTAATGAACTGGGTGGTTTTGAATACTATGCTACAATTCCTCTCAGTTGATGAGGAACTAGCAACCTGTGATAACAACCTCGTGGCTAGAGTTGAGAGATGAATGATATCCCCACCATGGAAGCCCCACCAAGTAATAGGATCAAGATGCCTTCGATCATCCATAACTACTGGATCTGAAAAGCTACTATTAGATTTACAAATCCTCCAAATTCTTGACGTACATCCATTTCGATTCTGACATCTTTATACATTTTCCTCAAAGTTGTCTTGTATCCTTGTACCACTTCAAAATCTTTGTTTGGTGTTGTTCTACAGGTAAAGACAATTTTGGAATGATAATATTTGGGGTGCAATGCATAGGCCAAAAGGTGTAATGGTGTGGTCATTTTGTTCCACTTTTCAGTAACTATGTTCTTCACTTCATAATAAAATGTTTCAAAAGGGTCATTTTCACTTGCCTTGATAATTTCCCTTATCCTCTCTAGCACACTATCAATGTTTTAATAAACTCCCCCCAAGCAAGGTGTATTTGTGTCAAATGTCTTGATCAAGGTCAGGATTGGTTTAGTAAATCGCAAAAGGTATTGGACCTTGTCCTACGATGCATCATAAAAAATGATGGACTTGATTTTTTGCCCTCTATCTGAAGTGCAAGTCCTCCATGATTCCCAAAGAGGGTCAATGACCATTGCTTGTAATGCTTGTCTCACCTCCACAAGCTTGTTTATGACAAGAGTGTGGGAGGAAAAACAAGTTTCAACAACCTACAAGTTTCAAAAAGTCAAATCTCAAATGAGAAATCATATATAAATTTGTAGTTAAAATCAAGAATTTCCAATACAAATAATATTGATTAAAAAAAGAGTGCCTTCAGTAGCTCCAACTTTGCGAAACCTCGATATATGGCTTGGGACATTGAATGCTTGGTTATGAACATTAAGATTTCTTTTGCTGCTACATATGTTTTATTAATCCATTCAATCTCACCAATCTTGGCAAGCATAAGGTTCAATGATTGTATTGCACATGGAGTCTAGAAGAAGTGATTATATCGACCCTCCACAATCAAACTTGTAGCTCTACAAACGTGTGCATTGTTCGTAATAACTTGAACAACATTATGTGGTCCCACACTTTCTATTGCATCAATAAGAATTGTGGATATGAAAGATGCATCTTTCTTTATTCCATTGCAATCAACAACCTTAAAAAACATTGCCCTTTGGGGGCATATTGCAATAACATTAATTAATGGGTGGTTTCTTTGGTCTCTCTATCCATCAGAAATGATGGACACCCTTGTTTTTGCCCATGTCTACCAGATTGATTGTAGTTGTCTATCCATGGATTATCTCTTTGATGCCAACAAAGTAGTGCAAACCTTTTTGTATCCAAGGCTCTTGTACCCTTTTGGCGCTTCATTAACCGCCTTAACCATTTGTTGCAACCTGCCAATAAGGGGAATACACCAAATTGAATGGTAGCCCATTTGCATAGATGCAATGAGCTACATGTTCATCGACTTTGTTTCTGCCTTGATTATTGAAAGCTACTTCAAGAGGGCCTAGAGTGGGCCTTTTATTAGTTGTGGAAGTAGGCCTAGATGGCAATGAAGGCCTAGTTGTAGAGCTTTACACATGGTGTTTTCCCTTAGCAAGCTTCCTAATAGCAGCATCTTGCAAAGATGCATAGAATTTAATTTTTGCAGGACTCAAACCTTGGCTCGGTTTGCCATTTGCATCTTTTGGCCCTGTGCATACTTGCACCTCTATGTGAGTTTCTCTAGTCAGATGGGGCTTCACTCTGGTATATGAGCCATTTTTGATATCTTGGCATTCATTGCACTTCCATTTATATGAACCACCTCTGGGATTTTTTTCCAATAATCTCCACATGTTGCCATAAATGAGATTTTGGGTCTGTTTTGGTGTTTTTTCTTTTCACACTATTGTGATGGTTCCATTTCTATAGCTTAACTTAAATTATCAATTAAATTAATTAATGTAGCTTAATAAGTTAATTTAAGTAACATTCATTATAATTATTATCCCTCAATCCCTGTAATTTATTTTATCTTTTTCAACTCCCTATAGGCTGTGATTTAAATTTTCAATTGCTTATACAAGTTTACAACAGAGAGAAGGATGGTCGATTCCATGGACAGAGGGTCAACAATCTGTTAAAATTGGAAACCAGGGCCAAACTCCATGTGGATCATTTTATTTATAGCAACTGATATTTTTCTTGGATTCCTCTCATCGAGAGGTGTAGGATTGATCTAAAGATCATATGATTCCGACATGTGTTCATGGAGATATGAATTTATTTGTGTTACTTGACAATTTGTCAAGGTTGGCTTGCAACCAAATTATCCCCACTTATCCTCAACATTTTATTATAAATAGACGATATCTTCAAGTCATTTTTACACACACTTCTCCTAAGATCTCTCTCCACTTGTTTAGGTTTTGGTGGCTAGAGAGATCAAGAGGGAGAAACCCTAGACGTAGTGAAGGAAGGAGCCCTAATTGTAGAGTCAAGGAGAGACCTATACGCTGCTCTAAGGGAGATCTAACTCTAGCCCTAGACGTAGTCAAGAGAAGGCTCCCATATGCTGTCAAGGAAGAAATAATGCTGCTGTAGCCGCAGTCCTAAAGGGTGATCTAAGCCGCAGTTGGAGAGGCCTTAACCAGCAGCATGTGGAGGCCTAAATCCACAGTTCTTAAGAGCCCTATTTGTTGTTCAAAGAGGCCCTTATTCGATGTTTGAAGGTGCCCTAAATCTGTAGTTAAGGGTGACCCTTATATGCTGTCAAGAGGCTCCTATACACTGGCAGAAAAGGCCTTAAATGCAGTTCAAGATAATGCCCTAGCTGCAGTTTGTGAAGCCCTCATTCTACAGCCAATGTGACCTTAAAACACATTTGATAAAGGAAGTCTTGTTGCTATCTAAAAGGAGAAGTCTAGTTGCAGGAAAGGGGGCCTAAGGAGGAGCTCAATTCGAAGTCCTTGAGTGCCCTAACCATAGATCAAGAAGAGCCCTTCATCCTCTGTCAAAGGAGTCTCTCAAGCACAAGGAACGCAGCAAGAAAGTGACTTATCATAGTGTTGAGATGCATGAATAAACAAGCGTGTTTGCTGTAGGTAAGGGAAACTGGTATGAGCTTGCCTTAAGGACTGCCTGCTAAGTTGATAAGTCACTGTTATGCATTGAAGTCTACTCCTTTGTGTTGTTGCGTTAATGATGTTTATGTTGCTTTTTTAAGGACGTTTGCTTTAGAGTTGCTATGTGCTAGGCCATAGGCCATAGCATCATAGCAAAGGGGTTTCATAGAGCTGTTCTATTGGACTGTTTGGAGGAAGTTTAGGTCTACCTCAAGTGCCTTCATCAGATCTCCAACTTCTCACAGTCATGGGAGTTTAGGGCTGCATATTGTGCCCTAACCAGAATTGCTGGAGCAGCTAGCAATTGGAGTAATGTTCCGCCAGGACATGCTACAGTACTCTTCATGGTTGAAGACTTGACGTACTTTCTACAGCTGTCATAAAATCTTAGATTTGTGTATTTGTACTATCTCTCTCTGTGCTGAACTAATGAAGATTATAAGAAGAATTGATCAAGAGTTTCCCCACATTTGGGTTTGTCTTTGGCTGGTGCCACATCTTGTGTCCTCTTATCTTGGCTTGTCTTCTGTTGTTTATGTTTATGTTCTATCTGCACTTTACTATCATGCTGATGTGATTGCTAATTTGAATATTGTCATTGGGCTAATATGAAAAATTGAAGTAAATTGCTCTAAGCATAGAACATACCAAAAATTAACATGGTATTAGAGATGGGTTCCTCATCCCATTTCTTGGCTGAAGACAAGCTCCGTGAAAAGTCTGACTATCATGGATGGAAGATGTCTCGGGATTTGACATTGGGAGAACATGAAGTGCTAGATTATATGAAGGGTAAAATCCTCGAGCCTCCATCAAATGCACCAGCTGCTACAAAGAACAAGTACACCAAGGGTGAAGTCAAAGCAAAGAAGATTATCAGAGATTCCATTGACAAGCGACTTGTGGCCTACATCTTTGATTTGAACACCTCCAAGGAGATCTATGACAGATTGGTAAGCATGTTCAAGGTTAGTGATGCAAATCAAATTTTGTTCCTCAAAAATAAGTTGAAGGATATCAAGAAGGGTAAGGACGCGGATATTCAATCATACTTCTTAAGGATCACCGAGATCAAGAATAATCTTCTATCAATTGGAGAAATCATATCTAACAGGGAACTTACCATCACTACCCTTGGAGGACTCCCACCAGAGTGGTATATATTTAGAATAACTATTCTCAATAATGATCGAATTCCAGGATTTGAAGAATTGATGTTGAGATGCATTCATGAAGAAACCAGGATGGTGGAACAAGAAATGCCTTCTAATAAAGGCAACCTTACTGCGTTCTCCGCTCATGCGAAAAGGAGAAATAATTCAGGGTCTAAAGGTCACTTCAATGGAAAGCCCAGAACTAAGGGTGGAAGGAAAAGCAGATGCTTTGCCTGCAATAAGTTTGGCCACTATGCGAGGGAATGTCCAAATAGAAGGGACACATCACATGATGATGATCATAATCATTCCAGGGGCAACTTCAATTGAAGGAATGACAGGTACAATGGCAAAGGAAAAAGGAATGCGGGACATCAACGAAATGGTTGACCCTCCTAGAAAGCAAGGAACTCCAAGTATGAAGAATCAAATGTTGTTTCTGATAAGCAAAAGGAGTATTATCTCATAACAGCCCTCTCCAATACCTCTCCTCCGGACACTTTAGGACATTGGCTTATTGATAGTGGTGCTTCAAGGCACTTCACCGGATACAAGGAAGCTCTCTCTAATTTGATAGAGAAGGAGACAAACTTGGAGATTATTCTTGGAGACGATGCCACCTATCTCGTAAAAGGTGTAGGGAATGTTACTCTTCAATTGAATGAGGTTAACACGTTTCACTTACAAGAAGTTCTTTATGTACTTGATCTCAACAAGAACCTGGTGTCCATTTTGGCAATGGAAGACAAAGTTTACAAGGTGGCATTCATCGATGGAAAGGTACGTGTTTGGAAAAGGAATTTTCAAGATGCTTTTACTCTTGGATTCAGGATTGGCAATTTGTATCAAGTTGCAGGAAGTCCATTGGGGACCATGATGGGTGACTCATCTCTTCAATGGCACCGAAGGTCTGCCCATCTTCATTGTAAGGCCCTACCTGATGTGAGACAGATGGTGATAGGGGTGCCTGAATTCAAAGAAGAGCATGGAGGTGCATGTCCGAGATGTACCGAAGGAAAACTTACTAGGGGACCATTCCCTTCATGTAATAGCAAGACCTCAGATGTGGAACAACCTGAGAGGTTGGAGATTCATGATCAGGAATCTCTTGTATGTAGGTTGAAGAAAGCTCTCTATGATTTAAAGCAAGCACCCCGGCCTTGGTATGAGAGGATTGATAGCTATCTGACGAAGCTGAGATTCACTAGGAGTGAAGTCGATCCAAACCTATGCTTGAAGGTTGTGGATGGTAGACCTCTCATACTGGTACTTTATATGCATGACGTCTTTCTGGTAGGTACAAACCCTCTCATTTACAAAAGTAAGAGGGAGTTGGATTCTGAATTTGGAATGGTGGACTGCAAGCCCCTGACTACCCTGATGGAGCTTAACTTTAAGAAGTTATGTGGTAGTGCTGCTGGACCTGATTTGGGAAATGCCTTTAAATTTCATTTACTCATAGTAGCATTGATTTTCTTGGTGAACTCTCGTTTGGATATATGTTTTGCAGTTAGCATGACGAGCCAATATATGGCTGAGCCTCATCAGTCACATTGGATTGGTGCCAAGAATATTTTGAGATATCTTCAGGATACAATCACTCACGGACTGAGATACATTGTTGAAGTTGTGAGGATGCATGATTATTCTGATGTTGATTGGGCAAGCAGTGTGGAGGATTGCAAGAGCACTTCTGGGTGTTGGTTCTACTTGGGTTCTGCTTCGATATCTTGGATGAGCAGGAAACAAAAGATGGTTGCTTTGAGCACCGCTAAGGCCAAATACATAGCTGAGAGTATGGCCTCTTGTGGAGGTGTCTGGTTGTGTAAGCTCTTCAGTGAGCTGTTTGGGCACATTTTGGATACCACCATGATCTTCTGTGACGACTTGAGTGAGATTCGATTGTTGAGGAATCCCATGTTCTATGATCGCTCCAAGCATATAGACATCAGGTACCACTTCATCTGGGATATGGTACAACAAGGAGCAAGAAGGCTCTTTCGCATTGGGACTGATGTGCAGGTCACCGATATTTTGACGAAGCCCTTGGGAAAGGTCAAATTCTTGACTTTCCCAGAATGACGAGGAGTCGTGGAGAGACCCTCTCCTGAAGGTCTTGTATGATATGGACATTGAGCTCTGGGAGCTCCGGGGGGCTTGGGGGTACCTCTTGGAGCGATGAGCAACCATAGGGTGAGTGGTTCAACCTTCCCCTAGTGGTTTGCTATGTAGGCAGGGTGAGTGGTTCATCCTTCTCCTGCTGAGACACAGTCATAGGGTGAGTGGTTCAGCCTTCCCCTAGTGATTTGTTGTGTACAGGGTGAGTGGTTCAGCCTTCCCCTGGGATACCCCATGGCGACATGTAGGCAGGATGAGTGGTTCATCCTTCTCCTGTTGAGACATCCTACCCATGCAGTATGGGACTCGTGGGAAGTACCTCTCATCTGGCCAATGAGCAGGGAAATGAGGATAGGGACCATAAGTACTACCGATCGACGCATCGTGTACTACCGTACTCCCTATGCTAGGATGATATTGATCTGGGATCAATTGAAATTGACTTCGGGTCAGTAAGAGTGGTATGAGACACTCTCTTTATTTGGAACTGATTTCGGATCAGTAAGAGTGGTATGAGACATTCTCTTTATTTGGCACTGATTTTGGATCAATAAGAGTGGTATGAGACACTCTCTTTATTTGGAACTGATTTTATATCAGTAAGAGTGGTATGAGACACTCTCTTTATTTGGATCTGATTTCAGATCAGTGAGAGTGGTATGAGACACTCTTTTTATTTGGAACTGATTTCGGATTAGTAAGAGTGGTATGAGACACTCTTTATTTGGAACTAATTTCGGATCAGCAAGAGTGGTATGAGACACTCTCTTTATTTGGAATTGATTTCGGATTAGTAAGAGTGGTATGATACACTCTCTTTATATGGGATTGACTTCGAGTTAGTAGAGAATGGTATGATACATTTTCGATCACTTCTTCTTCATAGTTCAGCAGAGCAGAGCAGTGTAGGGCATTGCATTGATGACATAGATAGTACGGACTGGTAGATGGAGTTCTCCCTCGTTGAGAGGGAGTGTTAAAATTGGCAACTAGGGCCAAACTCCATGTGGGTCATCTTATTTATGGCAATTGATATTTTTCTTGGATTCCTCTCATCGAGAGGTGTAGGATTGATCTACAGATCACATTCGATTCTGACATGTATTCATGGAGATATGAATTTATTTGTGTTACTTGACAATTTGTCAAGATCGGCTAGCAACCAAATTACCCCCACTTATCCTCAACGTTTTATTATAAATAGAAGAGATCTTCAAGTCATTTTTACACACACTTCTCCTAAGATCTCTCTCCACTCATTTGGGTTTTGGTGGCTAGAGAGAACAAGAGGGAAAAGCCCTAGACACAGTGAAGGAAGGAGCCCTAATTGCATACCCAACGAGAGACCTATACCCTGCTCTAAAGGAGATCTAACCCTAGCCCTAGACGCATTTAAGAGAAGGCTCCCATACACTGTCAAGGAAGAACTAATGTTGTCCTAGCCACGGTCCTAAAGGGTGTTCTAAGCTGCAATTAGAGAGGCCTTATCAAGCAGTGTGTGAAGGCATAAATCCACAGTTCTAAAGAGCCCTATTTGTTGTTCAAAGAGGCCCTTATTTCTTTGTTCGAAGGTGCCCTAAATCCATAGTTAAGGGTGACCCTTATACGCTGTTAAGAGGCTCCTATACGCAGGCATAAAAGGCCTTAAATGTAGTTCAAGATAATGCCCTAGTTGCAGTTTGTGTAGCCCTCATTCTACAGTTAAGGTGACCCTAAAATGCAACGGATAAAGGAAGTCTTGCCGCTGTCTAAAAGGAGAAGTCTAGCCGCAGTAAAGGAGGCCTAAGGAGTAGCTCAATTCGCAGTCCTTAAGTGCCCTAACCAGAGATCAAGAAGAGCCCTTTATCCGTTGTCAAAGGAGTCTCTCAAGCACAAGGAACACAACAAGAAAGTGACTTATCACAGCGTTGAGATGCATGAATAAACAAGCGTGTTTGTTGTAGTTAAAGGAAGCTGGTATGAGCATGCCTTAAGGATTGTCTGTTAAGTTGATAAGTCACTATTATGCATTGAAGTCTACTCCTTTGTGTTGTTGCGTTAATGATGTTTGTCTTGTTGTTTTAAGGACGTTTGCTTCAGAGTTGCTATGTGCTAGGCCATAGGCCATTAACATCATAGCAAAGGGGTTTTTTAGAGCTGTTCTATTGGACTGTTTGGAGGAAGTTTAGGTTTGCCTCAAGTGCCTTCATCAGATCTGCAACTTCTCACAATTATGGGAGTTTAGGGCCGCATATTGTGCCCTAACCAGAATTGCTGGAGCAGCTAGCAATTGGAGTAATGTTGCACCAGGACATGCTGCAATACTCTTCATGATTGAAGACTTTATGTACTTTCTACAACTTCCATAAAATCTTAGATTTGTGTATTTGTACTATCTCTCTCTCTGCTGTACTATTGAAGAATATAAGAAGAATTGATCAAGAGTTTCCCCACATTGGGGTTTGTCCTTGGCTGGTGCCACATCTTGTGTCCTCTTGTCTTGGCTTGTCTTCTACTAGTTATGTTTATGTTCTACCTACACTTTACTATCATGCTAATGTGATTGCTAATCTGAATATTGTAATTGGGCTAATATGAAAAATTGAAGTAAATTGCTCTAAGCATAGAACATACCAAAAATTAAGAGCAACCCTGACGGATGAATGGACGCCCTGTAATTTAAATAGAATGCTTTATGTAAGTGCCTACCCCACCGCTTATATAATCTTATAAGTCTAACATGTAGTTCCTAAAAGAGAGCTAGTTGTTTGTTCCTCGCCCCCAAAACTAAACGTTCCACACCCACAACTGAGTTGTCTAAATATTAATTAAATAGGCTTTCCCAGGTCGGGGCCATGTGGTTCCGTGGTTGGATTTTGGAAGCATTACAATGTGCCTCCCTTTTGAGACATTTTATTATATGCCTCGCTTCACTGTAAAGGGTGTGGTCATTTTATTATTTTTGTAAAGTGTGGCTCCCTTCACTATAACAGGGGTTGTGCAAATATGCGGTAAGGAATGCAGGTTCGGCTCTAAACACCACCAAAAATTTAAAATGAAATTGTCGACGATTTCCAAACTTGAGCGGGGTTGTTGCCCGACGATCCTTCTCTATTGCATTGTTACTATCTGTTATTATCCTTGTGCGGTCGACAAACTCATAGAACAAGAAAAAAACAGACCACTTCATCGAATTATCCACCAAAAAAACCTAAAACTAAAAACTGCATTGCAATTAAATTGAAATCTGGTTGTACTCTACATGGGATCCGTTTCCAACAACTAGAGATCCGTTGTCTTTCCCTGGATGGATCAAGGTAGATTTGGATTTGGGTCCAAATCGGATATGTGGATCCGCAGATCCTGGACCCCAATGTGTTGGATCTTGTAACTTAGGAGAAATGTTGTTATCCTCCCCATTAGAATACAATTCATGCATGTGATATGTTGAGCTCATAATGAGTATTTTTTGTAATGGCAACGAGACTTGATGTCTGAGCAATCCCTCAAGGATCAAAACATTTATATTCTTCACACCAAATGTAAAGATCTCATGGAAAAAAAAATGTATGCATGCACACACATATTGCTGAAACTAATCCTGAACCTCTTTAGAACCTTATCGAAAAATTTGAATTTGAAATAAACCTAATCATCGATGAACTTAAACTCGATCTCCAATACCGTCACTTAAACATAGGTGACTCCAGATGAAAGTAAAAAAAAATTAAATTAGAATGTATGAAACTTCAAGCATAAATGATTAATCATTAAAGTTTTATAATGATACATAACAATGTAACACAATAATTAATAAATCATAAATCATGATTTGTAAACCATCTATAGACTATCACCGTTGTATTTCTTATTATTAGAAAAGTGAAAAGTTAGAGGATAGGACCACCTTTCCAAGTTTAGAGGCAGAAATTGTATCTTAAGCATGTTGAATTTTGAATGGGATATGAAATTCTACTTTCTCCATATGAAGTCTGATGGGGTTGGAACCACTCTCAAAAATGATCCTCTATCTTTCATTTTCTATCCTTTTACTTGAAGAATTTAATATTGCTTGCAATTACTTGGGAGAGGGGTTCAAAACAATGAGTTTTTGTAAAAAGGGAGCATGAGAGTGTCTCAACTTTGAGGGAGGTGTTCCTATAGTTTGTTTCCTTCTTGGGGATTGGTAACTCATTGGAGTGATCTACGCTAGGCTTGGGATCAAACCTACTGGCTGCCATTGCAACCTAAGAGTATCCAACAACTTGCAAGCTAGAGATATAATTAACTTGTGACTTAGCAAGTGCTGAAGCATCCCAAGCCACACTGGAACGGGCCACTATGGGAATTGAACTTGGGAGGGGCGGAACAAATAATTCAACTAACCACCCAAGCTATGAACCTTCGGCCCACTGTAGTGCGTTTCCTTGCATCCCCCTAAAAGGGGACATAGAGGAACATCCCCCTTGGAGTACCAACATCCCATGAATGTGGGGATGGTATTCTCTACCCTTGGGAACACATCCCCATGTAACATTGGTGAGACCAATGGACATGAAAAGAAATTAAGAAAAATTAACCTAATCCCTCTTGGCCTTTTTAATGGGTCCCACCAACTCTCTTACCATCTATTAAAGTGCTACAAACCCTAAATCAAGTCATATTCACCATTTGCTTTAGTGTTATTATTGTTGGGTATTCATTTGGTGTTGGGCTTTGCTTTGGATCTGAATTGTGAATTGTGATGTTATCATGTTATTTCTTTCATGGTTTTCATTGCTTGAACTTCAATGTTCACTCACAATGCTCAGTGTAAAACTTGAAATTTTAATGATTAATATAATTTTATATGTTTGGGACAGGGTCAACTATGTTCAAGGTTTCTGTTGTAACTTGTACCCTGAAAGTTTTCTTGGGTTCTCCACTCTGCTGGTTATGTGTTCCCAACTTCCCACACACCTGACACTCGGTGCTATATAGTCAAAGGAACCTAGGACTTGTGCTTGGCCTCATCTGCAAGACACATTAGTGTGTTTCTTCAGCCTATTTCTGTACCTGGTGAAATCTACTGTCAATTTTCTTTCACGAGTGGACTTGCAGGAGAGGCAACACCCAGAAATAGAGATTCCTGATTTCTCATAACGGTGCTGAATATAGGCTGTTATAAAACATAAAGTTCCATAACTTTTTGATACTGAACAGTATTTTCTATAACTTCATATTAGTGTTATTGGAACCGAACCGGTTCCGGCAAAACCGGTCCGAACCGGACCGGTTCACAAGGCCCACTGCTGTGCAGCCTGGGCATAAAAAAATGGTTTTTTTGTTGTTGTTTTTTGTGTTAATGCTACTCTAGCACCCCCTAAAGCTTATTAAACACCTCCATACCCTCTATTTCACTCACACTATTCATTCGAGTCTCTTGCAATTCTTGAGCTAAGTTCGGTGAGGAGAATTCAGAGAGTTTTTTGCATGGTTGTTTTGAGGGAGATTTTTTGCAGATTTGAAGAGTTGATTGGAGTCTTGGAGAGCTGTTGGAGAGTGTGTTTGAGCATATACACACTAAGAAGAGGAACCGTTTGGAGCAAAAGAGGTTAAATGACATGGTTATAGAATTCATGATTAGTCTCCAAATGGTCCCTACACCTTAAAAGCAGAGTCTGTGAGGAATTAATCCTTTAAGCCCTAGAGCCTAAGTCCTCTTGGGGTGTTGCATTCAAATTGCTGGAGCACAACCTCCCTCATTTCTCTCCTCTTATTTCATTTATAGTTTTGCATGGAAATCATCTTTAGTAAAACCCCAAACTTCGATTTTTCATAGGCTATAAGGTAGAAGTATGCTAATGTTATGTCTAGAAAGCTTTATTTAGGTAAACAATTTTGACTATATGAACGGATGCTTCCTCACATTCGTGGATGGGATCCTAGTAAACCCATCGGAGTAGACTAGAGCACCTAACCTCAAGGGATTCAAACTGGGCCCCTACTAGCATAGAACTAGCCAAATACCCAGACAAGGGTCTTATATTGAACTCATCCTTCTTGTTGCTTCAAGTATAAATTAGCTTCAAGCATAAATTAGCAAAATCCACTGAAAACTCAAAAGTCCTTTAATACTGATTTTTCATTTTTTCTTTGTAAATAACTGTAACTTGAGCAAATGATGAGTCATTGCAAATGACCTCATTTCCATTTTTTCATGCTGTTTTAGAAAACTTAAAGATGCAATTGTATACTAATGATAGTGAGCTGTGTGGCCAGCATTAGTTTCCATGCATCCCCACTATTTACTTAATGTTAAATTAAAATCTATATGTAAAACTAAACAAAATAATGCTAAGCCTTTAGTCTTATGTGTGGTCTTATAATTAAATGCATCAGGGAGTAATCATTTCCTTAAAAAAGTTGAGGTACTCGAGAAACTATGCTAATAAAGCTCTATGCTTTCAGGATGTCACTGGGATTACCAAATTTGTTTCAATTTCAGAAAACTATCTCAATCTTATGGGAGGTATGGAGTTTGGCTTTGTCCTATAGGAGTAGGCTATGATTATGTGGTATTAAGTATTGGATTAGTCTCCACTTGAGATCCATTCATTACCATGTAGTGCCCCTGCTAGCAGTAACCCTATGCACAACCTATATATTAGACACAATCACTGTTTTGTACTTAAGTAACTCTACATTCTTGCTAACCATATAGTGCTGAGTTTGTCTTCATGTGTGTTCGGTGTGGGTACTTGGTCCATAATACCTGCTAGTCAAACCATTGATCATGATCTTAGACCTACTAGGACACATCAAATGACTCGAGTTAAAAGATTGTCAATAAAATCCTTCAATTGGGAAATTGGTATCTTATGAATATTGTCTTTAACAAGGCCTTCACCTTTAAATCATACAAGTATAGGTACATGAGAAACAATTGTCATGATAAAGTGGGGGACCCAGAGTGTGGGGTATAAGAAGGATATAGAATTGGTTTACAGGGTGGGAGATGTGGGGACGCAGGATTGGTTGCCGCTGGAAGGTAGATTATGATGGGTTGAGGTGTGATTTATGTGGTTATGGATGTTAAATTGTTTTCTTTGGGAGGGTGTTGATATAAAAACATTATATATTTTGTGCATTTTTTTATGTTCAGAGGGTGGTATCACTAATATCATAAGCTATGCCACTATGTGGCAACAATGTCTTCTCCAGCTATGAATTGCCTTGGAAAGAAATAATGACTGGGATCTTTATGTACACAAATTACTTCAAACTCAAAAGCTGTTTAGCCAAAAGAAAACACCAAAATTTAATATTGTGTGTATTGAGTTACATGACTGACATGACTTGTCATCAACCAGGATATACTGTCAAAGTCCTAAAAGGCTGAGACATGAAAGCTAATCACAAAGTGCTGCTATAAATAAATACCAATGGAGATATATTGATCTAACCATTGAGAATGTCCATTGCTTCTGGCGTATCATATGTCACAAATATAAACTTACAATAACAAAAGTCTCAAAATGATATAAACAGCTGATGCTGGAAAATGCTGCTTCTTCATCCCAAGAATATATAATAGCAGTGTCATAATGTTTCTGCTGTAAACACCTGCAATTACCAAGGATGAAAGCTATGTCAAAGGAGGCTTTATGTTTTTCTGGTAATTTCTTCAAATCCGTACTTGGAAATGTCTGATAACAATTTAAAAATTATGGACTTTCAAAAGTAGTAGTATAAAACCAAATAAATTCAAAATATACGACGTACTAAGGACTCATAGGATGGCTGATCATTTACCCTTGTATATCACCTATAGTTGTTTACTGTAATGACAATCTAGAATTTTCTTATATTTGAAGCATTGCATCATCTTTTTGCGGTAGTAGGTACAGATGCTATCTGAATTACTTCATATGCATTTTTTATTTATTTTTCTTGATAGAGATGCCAAATGCACCCCCTTGATCGGGGAAACTTTATGGGCATTATTATTGGCCAAATGCCTACTTTTTTGTCTATTAGGAATTAAATTCACAGTTCGGTCAATCTGCTACAAATCAGTAAGTATTTATTTATTTATTTTAAATATAATGACTACACAATTTCATTATATTTTCAAAAGTTTGTGAGGTGCTATAGAAAATTATATTTAATTTTTTCGAACATTCTTGTATGAGACAACTACAAGAATAGGTTTACTTGCTTGTTAGACTGCCACCCCATGCTGTTTTCCTGACGAGCTATGGACAGTCACATAATATCTTCCTCTTTTGATATATATTGTATGCATTATGTGTTTTAAGGAATGCTGTGTGATTGGCTTTATAAGATTCCTGAATTATTTGTTATTGCACTTGTGCCTGTATTATGGAAACCGTCTACAGATTCTATCAGGGATCTGTTGAATTTTTTGAGAGAGCAGAATTTACAAGTGCTTTAGAGTCTAGACATCTTGAAACAATAATAATCTTGAAACTTTGTTTGCTTGTCATAAATGTAATTTCTTTTCTATAGCAGCGCTCAACTGCCAGCTTGTGCTGTGTTCCTGACCACATATGGAAATTAAGATAATTTCTTCCTCTTTTGATATACACTATATGTACTGCATGCTTTAAGAAATGCAAAGTGATTCAATTTAGAAGCTTCCTCAATTACTTCTTATTATGGAAACCCTCTACAGATTGTATCAGTAAGTTGCCGATTTTCTCAAGAGAGCAGACTTAACCAGGGAACTGCTCTAGACATATCGAGCAATCATAATCCTCTATGACAATTGAAAAGCATTAAGCTAAAAGAAGATAGTTTCTGTAAGCTTGTCATCTATGCAATTTCTTTTCTGTAGAAGTGCTTAACCAGGGAACTGCTCTAGACATAACCAGGGAACTGCTCTAGACATATCGAGCAATCATAATCCTCTATGACAATTGAAAAGCATTAAGCTAAAAGAAGATAGTTTCTGTAAGCTTGTCATCTATGCAATTTCTTTTCTGTAGAAGTGCTTTCATTTCTACTGTAACTTCTTGGTGTGGTGCCTGTTGCTTGTTTCATTTACTTTAACACTAAATATTGCTCACCATGCTTGTTAATTAGAACAATAATCAATCCTGATGTAGTTGCATCTGGTTCCAGACTTGGGAGTACAGCACTTGTTTATTCTAGATATCACTTCAATTATTACTTGATTAGCTGGAGGCTTGTTCTAGCTTAATGTACTGGGAGCTACTTTTAATATGATGGGTGTATTAGTTCTTCTATTTGGTATATGTTGTCATGGTTGCTATTCAAATAAGCAGTCCTATCTGTAGATTGGAAAATTGAAACTAGTATGATATTGCTACACCTCTCTGTCTGTGATCAGATATTGATATTGACAGACGATATAGATTTTGTTGCGGATAGAATGGCAGATTGAATGTTTCTTGCTACCTTTCTCCTTCCAAAGAACAGAAATAATGAAATGATCTGCATGAAGGAAGTGAAATTCTAGCTTAAGTGAATGAGCGTTGAAGTGCATAGTCTCATGCAACTTTGCTCTCAGCAAGTAACATTGAAAAATGAGGGAAAGGCAGAAAATGAGTTGATAGCCAGAGTTTGACTTTTCTTTTTGTCGTAGGCATCTCCTGTATCATGATCTAATTTATTTTCCTTTGTTTGAGCAGGTAGGGAAAGATGCTCATGGAATGTTGATCAGGGATGCTCTAGCATCCTGTGGAGTTCGTCTTGACTACCTCAACACGGTTTCAGTCTCTACTGGCCATGCTGTTGTTATGCTGCAGCGAGGAGGTCAAAACTCTATTATTATTGTTGGAGGTGCAAATGTTTCCTGGCCAAGGCTAGGTGATGGTATGAGTCGCCTTAGTACAAATGCGCAACAGCTAATACGTCGAGCAGGAATTATTCTTTTGCAGAGGGAAGTGCCTGACAGTGTGAACATTGAAGTTGCCAAGGTGAATATTTCCATTAAGTTTGAGATTTGTTTGTATTTTCTTCCTATGTTGAAACTTGAAATGTACTGAAAAGCAGATGACGTACCATTCAGCTTGAAAATTCCCTTAAGAGGGCCATATTTATATTTTGTGACATTCTTCTTTTGTTGCAAGTGTCCTACTTCTGCTATCAACCTAAGTCACATGACACGAGGACACGAAACACGGAAGACATGTAAATACGAGTATTCGACATGAAATGCAGCGACCCTGGAAACACGACACGAGGGACACATTTTATATATATTTATTAATATATATATATATATATATATATACCAAAATATAGTTCATGATCCATATTAAATTGCAGGTTGCAGCTTATACCGAAATATAGTTCTTGATCCATATTAAATTGCAGATTGCAGCGTAACTAATCAAATTAAAATATAATTACTTCAAAGTTCATAGTTCATTTAAAAAAAATAGAATCAGAATTTAGAGATTAGAATGTGATATGCTTGGTCTTAATTCTTGAATGGTCAATGTTCATGTACAAGCACATAAGAAACTATTAACTATAAATTTAGAACTTAGATATTAAAACCGTAAAGTGCAGATTTTCATTAAGTCATCAAAATCAAAATGTATTACTGTTTACATAGATACTGACCCCTGAGAGAATGCCACTGGAAAATACAAAAGAGTAGATACAGAATAAGTAGGAATATCATAACTTGTCATTGTTGTGACTCGTCAATGGTACTGGTCATGACTCACGATTCACTAGCCACTAGCCAGTGAGCCACGAGTCCACGACTCATCACTCTATCAATAGTCCATGTCCTCCATGTCATAATCACCATCACTGCCACTACCATCTGACTCTACTCCATCCTCCTCCTCTATGCCCAATCCAAGATTTGTTGCTGCATTTGTTGGTGTGGAGGATGACCCCTCAAGATACTCTGGCTCATCATCAAAAGTCACTGGCTCTAGCACTAGGTCATTAAGATCCATGTTGGCTAATGCCAACTCAACACTGTCGTCCAAGCCCATATCATCAGGAAACACATCCCACATCTTTGTCTTTCCCGTCAACCACTCCTGCCTCTGCCTGTAAATAAAACGAAGGTTGGTGTGCACATACACCATTTTCTCTGCCCTGGATTGCTCAAGCTTGCTCTTTTTCAAACTATATAGATTCTCATAAGTGCTCCAATTCCTCTCACAACAAGAAGATGAAGTGATTTGAGAGAGGACCCTAAAGGCTAATTGTTGTATAATAGGGCATGCTGCCCCATGAGTTGCCCACCAAGCATAGGCATCTTTGACCCCCCTATCTCCAAGTACATTATACCCCCCAAATCTCCTCGTGCTAGTGGAGAACTATTAGGGTCCCACCCTAACCCCCTTATCTATGTAATGGGACCACGTCATAGTCAAGAGTCAATAAAGCCCATTTTAATAATTGTACGTGGTTAATCCGCAATTAATAACGGAACCACAGTTAGTTGCAAATGGGCCGTAGTATTAGATAGATGGTATTAGTAATACCACGGTATTGGCCCGTGGTATTGCATGTATGAGTCATATATAAAGGATAGAAACTCCCTGCGAGGAGCATCGTGTCTAT
>APFE031016056.1:141382-160281 GCA_000404065.3 Pinus taeda | reverse complement strand
TTGGCTAGAGACGTGTTCCGGCGTCTTTAAACCACGCGATCTGTCGTTAAGCGCATAAACCTGCGGATTTGGGGAGGCATGCATGCAGGAAATACAAGAGGTGGTCATGTCTGTTGGACTCCCTTTTAACCCCTGTGGGTACCCCTTCGAGTAGTAGCGCATTAGACAGAACCGCGCACGGACTGTCTTCCACGTACCCTCTGGGTATATCGGAAGCCCCCTAGGCTCCTTTGGAACCTTGCCATAGATAAACCGTCGGCCGTCTTGTGGCTACAGTACACCGAGAACAACACTCGAAGAGATTACTCGCTCGTACGATAGGGTAGTCGGGTTGTACGGCTAAGGGTATGGTCGATCCTCCTTAGTTAGAGCCCTGAAACATTGGGTCGAGTACTACTGCCAGACCCTTATGTATATCGCGATCTGTAGCACCTAACACTCCTCAAGACCATAGTTCCCTTTTCTATAGGGGGATAACACATCATCTATTCCAGATCCGTTGGTGCAAAGGAGTGCAGCCGCAGAAGAAATCAGTCATTGAGATCTATTAAGATCCAGCAGATCCGCAGCAGCGGTCTATTCCGCCGCCAGATCCGCCATTCAGATCTCTCAGATCCACTAGGTCGGAGTTGTGGAGAAGGGGTTCCTGTACCGGGGTATAATTTTCGCAGGACTTTTGGCCGCAGTGACATTTTGAGGATTTGACAACTGCAGTATTGATCAGGAAGGAGCTGTGTTGCATGGGTACCCGCACCCAGGGGTGGGGTTCTCGAACCCATCCCGGGTTCCCGCACCCAAGTATCGGATTCGGGTATGGGTTCTTCCCAGACGAACCCAGAAGAACCGGGTTCTTCCATGAAGAACCGGGTTCTTCAAAAAAAAAATTGGGTTCTTCTCCTTTAACGGGTTCTTGGGTTCTTCGGGTGCTTGGGTTCTTCGGGTTGGGTTCTTTGGGTTCTTCATAAAAAACTATATTAAAAATTTAATTTTCAAATAATTTTTTTTATTGAAATTTAAAAAATGATATGCCATAAACGAATGATATGCCATAGAATATAGAATATATGCCATAAACGAATGATATCATTTTTGGAGTCATTGATGGTCATTGGTCTGGATTGTCCTTTAGAGATGGTTGTAAGGTCTTCTGAATGTTTCTCAAGGAAATTTTCTGCCATCATTTCCAAAGATTACAGTTTCCAAAGACTGTCTTTGTTCACATGCCTTAACATTGCTCTATGGGCATGACGTGCTGCTCAAGGGTAATGAATCATTGTAAAAATTTATCAACAGTGATAAGTTTTTCAAAACTTATGAGCGACACAGTATTCTGAAATCATATATGATTATGATATCTCAATATTATAAAAGGAACATTGTGGGTGTACAATCCCACAAGCAGAATATCATATCATATTCGCTGTAGCTTTGTGGAAATATTTAATAAGGTGATGACCATAGTTGGAAAAAAAAGGGTAGCTGTTTGCACATTCATGAGTCCCTTCCTACCGCAGGAGACTCTTATGATCAGTCTCTCCATTAGTCTTATGCTATAAATTTATAAAAACAATTTCAAAACTTATGCCCAAGGTTTGTTAGAGTCTCAATGTAAATTATGAATCTCCTGTATTTGTGGATCTTCAATGCCTTAAATATTATATGGCATCAAAACCGGAACTGGAAAAGAGACCTCTTACTCTGTAATTTGAGCCTGCAGATTCTTGTAAATCAATTTGGAATGAATTTATGAAACATTCATTCCCGAGCCAAATAAGTTAATAACCATCAAATTATAAACTGTAAATGCACACATACAGGTTCAGACATTTTCGGTCAAATAGAAAGTAGGATTGAGACCAGCCATAAGCTGTAATCAGCTGATGCTGTTAAATGGTGAAGGGCTATTTTGGAAAATGGCTAAATTAAGTATCAAAATCTGCCAATTTCTCACAGCATTTTGATAACATCATGTTAAGATTAAAAATAGGAAAATATGCCTAAATGAATAAGCGTGTTTTGTGGAAGGGTAAGGCTGCCACTGTTTTAACTTTTTGGGATTACTTTACCACAAAGCACACCATGCATGGGGCAGGTGGATGATTAGACATCAAGAAAAGTCTAGACCACTATCAGGTTGAGAAAAATCTCCTATGAAAAAATTGTGTTTTTATATGGGAAAGACTAAACATGTTTAAATGATTATCATTAAAGTTTTCTTGTTTAAAGTTGAAAAAATATACAAATTCAAATTTCATAACATATTATTATTATAAATTTATAATTTAAAAAAATTATATTAAAATTTAATATTATTATATTGCCCGACGAACCCACGCACCCTGTTTCCAAAAATGCCGTCCCCGTCCCCGTCCCCGCACCCATGTTTCCTGGCAACATAGCCTTGGAAACTATGACATATCACTACATCACTATGACACACACTTGATAATGGAAGACTATGCGATGATGATGAAAGACTATATGCTGCATATGATGCTATTGATGACATTTATGAGCCTATGAGCCTTGATGAATAAGCCTAACAAAATGAAGTCATCCATGAAGAAGAAGCCCATCCATGAAAAATATAACTGTCCTCCATTTCTGCACTAAATAACAACCAGTCACATTAAAAAACATTGTTTTCACCTCCTTAGAGGCAGAATCTCACCATTAGACCTAGACCATCTTATAGAGCATAGTTTTGCCTTTCCAATGAGCTATTATATGACCCGAAACTCCTAATATTTTAGGAGAAATTGCTTTTTAAAGATTAAATTAATTCTCTGCCTATTAAGCCGACCTGTGTTAAGACAATTCATGTCGGCCTGCCCTAGAGGACGTGATTATTTGTTGTGAGGACGAAAAGGTATATAAATAAGAGGTTAGACCTCTGTTTTTTGGGCAAGAATTTCAGTGAAGATTACAGAGGAGCTCGGATCACAGAGAGACACTTAAGGGCAGCCACATGGAGTGCAGATTGATGACAGGGATGCTAAGCGCTGACTAAAGTGCAGATTTTACCACAAACATGTGTGGATTGTTCCTTGCACTAGAAAATGCACAAAACTTGATCAATAATACGAGTCAGTGTCTCGGACTGCATAACAATGATGTGGGTTAGGTAACCCTGTTTTGGAGCTCGGAACAGCATGAAGACTTAACCTCGGATCTCTGATCTGCCACATTTGTTACCTTTGGCCTGTGACAGTGGACTGTCTCTCGGCGTTCAATTCAGGACTGTTACAAGTCTCTTGATTGGACAATTAACAGTACCTTGACTTGTTTAAAGTGCAATGCTTCGGACTATGCTCAAAGTGCAGCTTCGGACTGTGTTCAAGCACCCTCAGACTAGGAGCAATGTATGTCATCCTTAGTCCTGTACATGCATCCTGAACTAATTCTGTGATTCATATTTGAAGGCAGTATAGTGGAGAACGATTTGTGAGCAGTGAAGTCTTGGTGAGATGTAGATCCATGGCTGATATAATCTGTGGCTTGGTGAACATAATATAGTAGTTCAGTTTTGTGGCTCAAATTACACACACTAGAATCTACCTGTTGCAGCCTCAGACCTGTGTGAATAAGTGAAGTTTTTGGGTAAAAGAAGTATTGAACTTGTGTGCCTTCAACAATAATGAATCTGGAGGTGTAAATGATGCGTGGCCTTGTCAAGAAATTGAAGGCTTGAATAGTGAAGACTTGGATTGACATTGAGAACATTATATTGGGCATAGTTTGGAGCAATCTTTAAGAAGGCTCTTGGTGAATACATCTTAAAGTGAATTTGATGAAGTCTTGGGGATCTTCTTGATTAGTATTATATCTTGGAAATCTATTGAAGACATTAGAGCAGCTGATCTTGTAGACACATTGAAGACTTGTGGAGATTATTGGAGACCATGATATAATCATGAGGTGACTTGAAGAACTTGCTTGGGTAAGATGAAGTGCAGTGGCGATACCTTCTAATTGACAAGGTTGTCATTGATGATATAGTGTGGAGACTACAATGAAGTTGAAGATTGACAGGGCTTGGTGAAGAAGACTTTGGAAGCCATGAAACCAAACATATCTTGACAAAGCGAAGCTATAGGATTGGTGTCCTTGGAATTGATGCCCCTAAACTCAAGGTTGATGTCTTGGATAAGATAGGGTCGAAGTCCTAGAGGTTGGAGCCTCACTAAATTCCAATTAGGTGCTTGGCACATCCTAGGTTGGAGCCTGGGTGTCTTCTTCTAGGGTTGGAGCCTTACCTATACTGTACATTCATTGTAAAGATTATATTAATAAAAGCATTTATTTCTATTGTTCATTTTCTGTTCTAAATATAAGTGATCTAATTGGTAAAAGTAACAATTGAAAAGAAATATTGATTCACCCCCCCCTTTCAGTATTTCCAACACACTTCAGGGTGGTAGGGTGGTGCTAGGGCAAGTTGTGGTTCGCTAGGGTGTTAGGGCATCCATTCAGTTGATTACTGAAGAAACCAGGGCGTTGGGGTGTCCTTCCAGTGGGAGCTAGAGAAGAATGCTTTTCTAGAATTCTAGGAAGTTGTCGCTTTCATTTCAGTTGAGGCTGAAGATTAAAAAATTTATTAAAAAAGCATTCGGTGGTTTTTGACCCGAAGGGGGTTTTCCACCTAAAATTCTTATGCCTACTGTGTTCTTTTATTTACTGTTATTATTGCATAAACATTAATAATAATTGAAGATTAACTAATGCTCTGAAAAGATTTAAAAGTGCTAAATGCTAAGGAATACTGATTCAACCCCCCTCCCAATATTTCCAACAACAGGTTTTCCCCGGAGAAGATTGAAAGGGTTTTGCCTCAGTCTAAGTTGACCAAAAATCTGTGTATTTTTATGTGTGTTGCTGGTTTGGTTATGTTCATATTTATTTTCAGCGTGTGTTAATAGTCCCATGTGTTTTAATCTGAAAATTTCATTTCCAGAATTCTATATGTTGAATGTATGTTTATGGGAAAGGGCATTTAACTGAATGGGAATGATAAGGTAAAATTAAAACCGGGTTGGGATTGCAGGAAACTTTTTTTTGTCATCAAATTTCAACATGGTAACAAAGCTACAGGCTGAAAATTGCGGTTTGAATAGCAGACAGTAGTTTGGGACAACAAACAGTGGTTTGGACAACAAACTGAATTTTTGGACAGCGAACTAATATTTTGGGACAGCAAGGTGAAATTTCACACAGACTGAACTTTTGGGACAGCAAGGTGAAATTTCACACAGACTGAACTTTTGGGACAGCAAGGTGTGCTGGAAAGTTCATTTCTCCATTTTCTTGGTTTTGTAAATTTTGAACAACAGTCATGGCCATGTTCTTAAGGATAGAAGACAGACTAGATGGGATATCCAACTATGCCATTTGGAAGGACAGAATTCAGACAATGTTTGAGGAGGCAGCAATTTGAGACATAGTGCGGCAAGTGGTTGTACCTCCTACTGCTGCAAATGAACTTATTGAATTCACAAAAAATAATGCAAAGGCAAAAAGGATTTTGATGGACAGTCTGAAGGATCACGTGGTTCCTCAGGTGAGAGGAAAAACATATGCATATCAGATGTGGATAGTTCTAACCACTCTCTATCAGAATACCAATGAGAGCAGGAAGATGGTACTCAAAGAACAATTGAAGAACATCAGGATGACAAAGACTGAAAGTGTAGTTCATTATCTTGGCAAGGTCAAACAGGTACGTGATGATTTGAATGCTATTGGTGAGGAAGTTGCACCCACAAAGTTAGTCAGGATAGCTATAGCAGAACTTCCTAAGTCGTGGGAGGTCTTTGGAGATGTTGTTACCTCTAGGGAGAATCTTCCCAATTGGGACAGATTCTAGGATGATTATGTGCATCATGAGATACGAAAGACTGGCAGTGGTGGGGTGAAGATAGCAGATGAGGAGGATGTAGCCTTGACAGCCAATGGGAAGAACAAAGGGAAGGCCAAGAAAGGGGCCTCATCAGATGGGACTAAGGGAAAGGAGAAGAAGAAGAAGAAAGATACGGATATGTCCAAAGTCAAATGTTGGGCATGTCAGAAGATGGGTCACTATGTTGCTACGTGTCTTGAGAGGAATAACAAGGGGAAGATGGGTACTGCAGCTTCAGCAGAGGTGGAGCAGTTTGCTTCACAATTTGACCAGAAATATGCATTTATTACTTCTACATCTAATAGGAGTACATCATCCGAAGTGTGGTACATAGACAGTAGGGCTTCCCGCCATATGACAGGTGCACGACAGTTCTTTTCAGAGCTTGCAGAGAGGACACTTGATATTGAGATTGTACTAGGAGATGACCGCACTGTGAGAGTTGTTGGTGTGGGGAGTATGACCTTTGAGAGGGAGTCTTTGCCTCCTTTGAAGGACATGGATGTTTTGTATGTTCCGAGGATGAAGAATAACTTGATTTCAGTGTCTGCTATGGAGGAGAATGGGTTTGATGTCACTTTCTCAGGAGGGCATGTATTGATGCATCCCAGGGGAGCTTCCATCACTTTGGCCAAAGTGATTGGAGTCCGCTCTGGGAAACTATACAGGTTCAGTTTTCAGTCGGCAGGAGCATTCATGAGTAGCACATCTGGTAGCACTCACACTAGTACCACCAACAATAGAGACTTGTGCGATTTATGGCACTAGAGGATGGCACATACGCATCATGGAGCTTTGAGAGTATTGAGGGAGATCACTACTAGAGTTCCTGATTTCAGTGTCAAGCATTATGAGGTCTACAGAGGGTGTGCTTTGGGCAAGTACACCAAGTTACCATTCCCAGCAAGCGACAACAGATCTATAGGTATACTAGACTTGATTCATAATGATGTTAGTGGTCACATGTCTCATGTGTCTTTGGGTGGTTATGAGTATTATGTTATATTCATTGATGACTACTCTAGGAGAACTTGGATATATTTCCTGAAGAGCAAGGGTGAGGTCTTCAGTCGCTTTAAAGATTTCAAAGCTCTTGTGGAAAAGCATACAAATAGGAAGATTTAGGTCTTGAGATCAGACAATGGTGGTGAGTACACCCATGGTGGGTTTTTTGACTTCTGTGCACAAGAGGGCATTAGGAGAGAGTTCACAGTTCCTTACAACCCCCAGCAAAATGGGGTGTCTGAAAGGAAGAACAGAGCTATTGTTGGGGCAGCTAGAGCGATGATTCATGATCAAGGATTGCCTTTGTTTTTGTGGGCTGAGGCCTGCAGTACTGTTGTTTATCTTCAGAACAGGAGTCCTCACAAAGTATTGGGGAATATGACTCCAGAGGAGGCTTTCACTGGAGAGAAGCCTCATGTGGCACATCTTCATATCTTTGGATGTCTCACATATTCTTATATCCCCAAGGAGAAGAGGACGAAGCTGGAACCCATGGCAAAGAAGGGTATCTTTATGGGTTACAACGAGACTTCGAAGGCCTATCGGATCTTCATTCCTTCTAAATGGAGAGTGGGGATTAGGAGGGATGTGAAGTTCGAGGAGGAGAGGGCCTATCAGAGATCACGAGAGTATGATGAGAGAGTCATAGAGTTCTCCTCAGCAAGGAGGTCAGGTACAGAGAGTAGGACCTCAGGGTTCTAGATCGACTGGTACAAGAGGTACTTCAGTGTCAATGACATCTAGGGCACTAGTGGCGAGTTCACCGAGCAATTCTTTAGGGAGTCCACTGGTACAAAGTACTTCAGCTGACATAGGCATAGGTGCCAATACAGGTTCTTCAAGGACAGGTGCTGGTACAGGCACACCAGGGTCAATTGGCAGACCTTCAGGTTCACCAGACTAAGGGGCAAAGGATGAGGTTCCCCATGGGGAAGCTTCTTCAGGGAAGAGTAGTCACAAGTGGCTTCAAGACACCTTGAAGGAAGCGGAGTCTGTTGGTCCTCCAAAGAGGGTGAACAGGGAGAGTTTGCCACCTGAGCGATTTTGCAGTTATGTAGCCAAGGCTACCAACATCGTTGACTCTGAGCCTACTAGCTATGAAGAGGCTGCCAGCCAAGAGGTATGGAGAGAGGCTATTGTGGAGGAGTATACCTCTATCATTAAGAACAATGTCTGGGAAGTGGTGCCTAGGCCTAAGGGCAAGTAAGTTGTGACTTCCAGGTGGCTCTAAAAGATCAAGCATGTTGCGGATGGCAGCACTGAGAAGTTCAAGGCAAAGTTTGTGGCTAGAGGGTTCTCATAGATAGAGGGAGTTGACTATGACGAGACCTTCGCTCCCGTAGCTTGGTACACTTCTATTCGGTCCCTTATTTCTATTGTTGCAGAAATGGGTTAGCAGATCCATCATATGGATGTAAAGACCACATTTCTGAACGGAGTTATAGAGACGGAGGTTATGTTGAGCAGCCACAAAGATTTGAGGTACTTGGGCGAGAGACCCATTGTTAAGTTATGGTATGTTCTATGCTTATAACAGTTTACTTCTTTTTCTTATTATATTCCATAGATTAACAATCACATGTACATAAAGTAAAGTACAGATAGAACATTAAACGATTGACAGGAAACAAGCCAAGGCAAGAGACACAAGATGTGGCGGCTAGCCAGGGACAAACCCACAATGTGTGGGGAAACCCTTTGATCAAATCTTTTTTATATTCAATAATTCAGCAGAGAGAAATAGTACAAAAAATCTGACTTATATCAGCAGTAGCAAACCCTAGATCAGCAGCATCAGCATTAGCGACTTCATCATCAAACTAGGGCAAATGATATCTCACAAACCGACCGTCGGATCGGCTTGATTCCACCACCAAAAGTTGCGGCTTCTAGAGGAGGTTCAAGTGAACCTACAGCACAGTTCAAATGAGGAGATCTTCTAGTCCACGCAGGTTAAACTTCACTTCTACAGTTGCAACTTCAGTTTCAGCGACTTCCTTCAAACTAGGGCAGTTGATATCTTGCAAACCATCCGTTGGATTGACTTGATTCCACCACCAAAAGTTGTGGTTTTCAGAGGAGGTTCAGATGAACCTACAACACAGTTCAGATGAGGAGATCTTCTGGTCCACACAGGTCAAACTTTACTTCTGTACTTGCAGCTTCAGTTTCAGCAACTTGCGACTTCACATGTGTGAGGGAGAGACCCTTTTCTAAAGAGTAGAGAAGAGACTCTTTTCTACGTAATAGAGAGAGAGAGATGTAATGAGATGAGTGAGTGCAAATGAGGAAAAGTCCTCTTGTATTTATACACAACTGATGATGTTTGAATAGATGTGACTGTTGGGCTTCTGAGCCTACATGAGTTGTAGGTCGGCTTGATAATAATTCCATAATCAAAATAAATTCATATCTCCATAAATACTTATCGGAATGGGATGATCTTTAGATCAATCCTACACCTCTTGACGAGAGGAATCTAATAAAAATATTTTCAGCGATGAATAAGATGACCCACATGAAGTTTGGCCCTAGTTGCCAATTTTAACACTCCCTCTCAACTAGGGAGAACTTCATCTGCAATCTGTCTATCGATCGTTACTATTCATCCATCAAATGCACTGCCATGTACAACCTGACCCTTGCCCTACTCTGCTCTATTCTGCCTGTTCTGCTTTGTCTTGTTCTACCCTGTACTGATCTATAGGGCTCTGATCTGTTATGCTCTACTCTGCTTTTGTCCGAATTATGAAGAAGAAGAAATGATCGAGGATGTATCATACTGACTCAAAGTCAGTCTCAGAGTATGTACCACTGGTCCTAGACCAGTCTCAACCAACCCGAAGGCATCGTCAAAGTGAGTACAACTCCTACCACTGGTCCTAGACCAATAACATCCTCCACTGACTCAAAGTCAGTCTCAAAGTGCGTACCACTGGTACTAGACCAGTAACAACCGACCCGAAGTCAGTGTCATAGAATGTACCACTCCTACCACTAGTCCCAGACCAGTATCATTGATCCTAGATCAATGGAGGTCATCCTAGCGTAGGGAGTATGGTAGATACAATGATGCGTCCATCGGTACTACTATGGTCCCTAACTTCATTTCCCTGTTCATTGATCAGATGAGAGGTACTTCCCATGAGTCCCAGACTGCATGGGTAGGATGTCTCAACAGGAGAACTTAATCAATCCCGTCCTCACAGGAGAACACATCAATCCTACTACAATCGCCATGGAGAACACATATATCCAGGCCGGCAAGGAGAACACATCAATCCAGGCCTCACAGGAGAACACATCAATCCTACTACAATCGCCATGGAGAACACATCAATCCAGACCTCACAGGAGAACACATCAATCCTGCTACAATCGCCATGGAGAACACATCAATCTAGGCCTCACAGGAGAACACATCAATCCTGCTACAGTCGCCACAGGGTGTACATGTATACCACCAGGGGATAGTGAATCATCCTATGGTCATATGTCGCTCCCAGAAGTACCCCGCACCCCCCAAGAGCTCCCAGAGCTCAATGCATCATACATGACCCTCATCGGAGGGTCTTTGAACAACTCCTAGTTGTTCTCGGAAAGTCAAAAATTTTACTTTCCCAAGGGGTTTTGTCAAAATGTCGGCGACCTGTTCATCTGTACCGATATGTTGGAGCCTTATAGCTCCCCACTGCACCATATCTCGAATATAGTGGTATCTGATGTCAATATGCTTGGAACGATCATGAAATACGGGATTCTCTGACAAACGAATTCCACTCTGGTTGTCACAAAGGATCACGGTGGTATCCAATGTAAATCCAAAGAGCTCACTGAAGAGCTTTCGCAACCAAACGGCTTCACAGGAGGCCATGCTAGCAGCAATATACTCTGCTTCGGCGGTGCTCAAGGCCACCGACTTCTGCTTACTGCTCATCCAGGATATCGAAGCAGATCCCAAGGAGAAACAACTCCCGAAAGTGCTCTTACGGTCCTCCACATTGCCTGCCCAATCAGCGTCTGTGTATCCAAATAGTCTCACATCTCCCGCAGTGTATCTTAACCCATAAGTGATTGTGCCACGAAGATATCTCAACAGATTCTTGGCACCAATCCAATGTATGTGGTGGGGTTCAACCATATGTTGACTCAACATGTTGACTGCGAAGCATATATCTGGATGGTAGTTCACTAAGAACATTAATGCTTCGACGAGTTGTCGATACTCAATAGCATTTCGTAAAATAGGTCCAGCAGCACTATTGCTTAACTTCTTTAAGTCAAGCTCCATCGGGGTAGTTACAAGCTTGTAGTCCACCATACCGAATCTTTCCAATATCTTCACCACATATTTTCCTTGAGATAGGAAAGTTTCCCCTGGCTTCTGCCACACTTCAAGTCCTAGGAAATAGTGCATCAGTCCTAGGCCCTTCATTTCAAATTCAGAAGCCAACTCCCTCTTACATTTGAGAATGAGAGGGTCTGCACCTGCTAGAAAGAGGTCATCCACATACAGCACCAGTATGAGAGGTTTGTCATCTTCAACCTTAAAGTAAAGGTTAGGATTGACTTCACTCCTAGTGAATCTCAGCTTCATCAAGTAACTGTCGATCCTCTCATACCATGCTCGGGGTGCCTGCTTTAGCGCATAAAGAGCCTTCTTCAACCTGCATACATGAGATTTTCGATCATAAATCTCAAATCCTTCGGGTTGCTCCACGTAGAACTCTTCTTTGATCCAGCGTGTGCAAGAACGCGGTCTTGACATCCATCTGATATAGGTTCCATCCTTGTGAAGCGGCAAGGGCTATGATCGAGCAGATGGTTGTATATCTAGCAACAGGTGCAAATATCTCATCATAGTCTATACCTTCCTTCTAGGAGAACTCACAAGCAAGTTAGCAACAAAACGAGCCTTATACTTTTACGTACCTCCATCTGCTGCATGCTTTATCTTGTAAAGCCATTTTGAATTAACAATTGTCTTGTCCAAGGGTCTAGGACCTACTTCCCAGACATCATTCTGCATAATGGTCATAGCATCCTTCCATACTTTATGCTTGACGGCATCTGAGAATGATGAAGGCTCATTTTGTATGATTGTGCTCATACTGGTCAGGTATCCCTAATACGTGTTGGGTTTCTTACTTTCACGGAAGGTTCCTCGGGTGCAGCATGTCTTTCAGCATCATCAAGTATCCCCCCAAGCCATGAAGGCCTCTTCCCGGAAGAGGAAGGCTCGGGTGGATAAACAGGATCCATCGGTTCTTCCACATCAGGCATTGTTACATCATCTACCCATAGAGATAGCTTCCATAATCGTATGGTGCCACACCATTCTGCTCAGGAGTATATGGTGTAGTAGTCTCCCTCTTAATGCCAGCCTCTTTACAAAAAACATGGAACTCATTAGATTCATATTCAGTCCCATTATCAGTTCTTAAGACCTTGATCTTCTTTTCGGTTTGATTCTCGATCAGGGCTTTGAAGTGTCGAAACCAAGAGAACACTTCATCCTTCTTTTCCAAGAAGTATATCCAGGTCTTTCGAGAATAGTCATCTGTAAAAGTAAGATAATATGAATATCCTCCCAAGGAGTTCACAGGCATCATACCAATATGCGAGTGAACTAGTTGTAATATATCGGAGTCTGCTTTGACTTGAGGGGAATGGTCCCCTTTTGAGCTTTCCTTCGGCACATCCCAGACATACACCTTCTTTCTCTACTTGGAATCCGGGCATCCCTATTACCATCTATCTTACATCGGGTAGAGCTTTGTAATGAAGGTGGGCAAACCTCCGATGCCAAAGTTCGGACTGAAGAGTTGTGTCAGAAGACATGACACCTAGCGAACTTCCACCGACCTGATATAAAGAATCAACTCAAAACCCAAGAGTGAAAGCATCTTTAACAATATTTTTCCATAAACGTACCTTGCCATCGCTGAAGGTTACCTTCTAGCCTTTGTCTTCCATTGCCGAGATGGATACCAGGTTCCTTTTGAGATCAGGTACATATAATACATCTTGTAAATGGATCGTATTACCTTGATTCAATTTGAGAGAAACATTGCCTACACCTTTCACGGGGTATTTCATGTCATCTCCAAGGACAATTTCCAGGTTAGTTTCTTTCTCTACCAAATTATGGAGTACTTCTTTGTAACCAGTGAAGTGTCTTGAGGCACCACTATCAATGAGCCAAATTCCCATTGAGTCTGAAGGAGCAGAGGTACATAGAGTAGCTGGTAGATAATATTCAGCCTGCTTATTGTCAACAGTGTTAGATTCATACCTGGAATTTCCAGCCTTCTTGAATGGTTGTCCTCTTCCTTGATTTCCAGCATTCCTTTTACCTTTTCTATTGAATCTTCCATCCCTTCGATTACCATGAGAGGGATTTTGATCATCGTCACGGTGAGAGTCCTTTCTAGCAGGGCATTCCCTTGCACAGTGACCTGCTCTATTGCAAATGTAACATTGTCCATTTCTTCCACCCTTAGGTCCAGCCTTTCTTTTCGATTTAGACTCGGAATTATTTCTTTTCTTAGCATGAGAAGAAAAGGCAACATGAGGACCTTTAGGCATGGGCATTTCTTGCTCTTCTACCCTTGTTTCTTCTTGTATGCATCTAGCCATTAATTCCTCGAAACCAGGAATTATATTATTGTTCAGAAGAGTAGTCCTGAACATGTACCATTCGGATGGTAATCCTCCAAGAGTCGTGAGTACCATTTCTCTGTCAGTAATAGTCTCCCCAATATATAGGAGATCATTCTTGATCTCGGTGATTCTTAGGAAGTATACTTGCATACTCTCATCTTTACCCTTCTTGATTTCCCTCAACTTATTTGTAAGAAACAAAACTTGATTTGCATCATTAACTTTAAATAAACTCACCAATCTATCGTAGATTTCCTTGGAGGTTTCCAGTTCAGAGATGTAGGCCACCAAGTGCTTGTCGATAGAGTCCCAGATGATCTTCTTAGTTTTGACTTCTCCATTTTTCCATTTGTTCTAAGTAGCAGTGGATGCATTTGATGGAGGCTCAACAATATTGCCTCTTACATGGTCCAGCACTCCTTGATCTTCTAGGGTTAGATCGTTAGAAATCTTCCATCCGTGATAGTCAGCTTTCTCGGAAAGAGTGTTGAGGACCCCATAGTTCTTTTAGGATAGCCTTGCCAATCTTCTTTTCGGTGGTTGCTCTTGCTCTTGCTCAAGCTTTGTCTTCACCTCAGCTCTGATACCATGTTAAGTTATGGTATGTTCTATGCTTATAACAGTGTACTTCTTTTTCTTATTATATTCCATAGATTAGCAATCACATGTACATAAAGTAAAGTGCAGATAGAACATTAAACAATCGACAGAAAACAAGACAAGACAAGAGACACAAGATCTGGCGGCTAGCCAGAGACAAACCTCACAATGTGAGGGGAAACACTTTGATCAAATATTCTTTTATCTTCAATAATTCAGCAGAGAGAAATAGTACAATAAATCTGATTTATATCAGCAGTAGCAAACCCTAGATCAACAACATCAGCGTTAGCGGCTTCATCATCAAAACTAGGGCAGTCAATATCTCACAAACCGATCGTCGAATCAGCTTGATTCCACCACCAAAAGTTGCGTCTTTCAAAGGAGGTTCATATGAACCTACAGCGCAGTTCAGATGAGATCTTTTGATCCACACAGGTCAAACTTCACTTCTGCAGTTGCAGCTTCAGTTTCAGCAGCTTCCTTCAAACTAGGGCAGTCGATATCTTGCAAACCGTCCGTTAGATTGGCTTGATTCCACCACCAAAAGTTGCAGTCTTCAGAGGAGGTTCAGATGAACCTATAATGCAGTTCTGATGATGAGATCTTCAGGTCCACGCAGGTCAAAGTTTGGATCTGCAGTTGCAGCTTCAATTTTAGCAGCTTCCTTCAAACTAGGGCAGTCGATATCTCGCAAACCGTCCGTTGGATTGGCTTGATTCCACCACCAAAAGTTGCAGCCTTCAAAGGAGGTTCAAATGAACCTATAGCACAGTTCTGATGAGGAGATCTTCAGGTACACGCAAGTCAAAGTTTGGATCTGCAGTTGCAGCTTCAGTTTTAGCAGCTTCCTTCAAACTAGGTGTGAGAGAGAGACCCTTTTTTGCGCAGTAGAGAAGGAACTCTTTTCTGCGCAATAGAGAGAGAGAGAGAGATGTGATGAGATGAGTGAGTGCAAATGAAGAAATGTCCTCCTATATTTATACACAATTGTTAATGTTTGAATAGATGCGACTATTGGGCTTCTAAGCCTACATGAGTTGTAGGTAGACTTGATAATAATTCCATAGAATTGAGACTTCTGTGATTTGTCATAGTTATAAGGAGAGCTTCAGCGTAAATCACATAAGAAAGATTTTTGCCAACGCGTTTCGAACCAACCAATGTGGTTCATCATCAGGACAAGTTGAAAATACAGATCTAGCCCATCGTGTTAAATAGTATAAGCAGAGACTCCAACAGCTAAAACCCTCTAACGGTTACTTTATCAATCAAGAACCCTAGTCAAACTACATCTAATTAATTTAATATTAAAATATAACTAAAGGTTAATCTGTTAGAAAAAATTCATTTATTTAATTTCAAATATTACCTCTTTATACGTAAAATTATATATATCTATATATGTATGTTAATATTTAATTAATTAATTCTTTAAATCTAACCTATATATATGTATATTCTAATGCCCTATTTGTTATTATTGTTACCCTAATTTCAATTAATTATATTTATAATTAATTTATACTTAATTTTATGTGTAAAATAATAATATATATATTAATAAATACTATAAAAATAATAAATTAATTAATTTATATTAATATGTATATGTCTTAAATATAAATGTATTATATTTATAGAAAAATTAGGTTAATTACACATAAATTTAATATTATGTATAAATTAATTATTAATGTTATATGATAAATATAATAATAGTTAATAATATTTTAATATTTAAAAAGTCCTAATGATCATGTTATGTATGTAATATAATGTTAACATATGACACTAAATAAATAAGGTACTAAATGTTTAAGAGACCGTTAATTAAATGCCCTTTAGTTTTTAAATTGGGTTAATTACAACTTAATTATATATAAATTAATTATTAATGTTATATGAATAAATATAATGATAATTAATAATCTCAAAAATAAATATTAACTAATTAATATTTTTAAATTAATTTATAAAAGACTTAAATTATGTTATAATGTTACATAAGGGACTGTAAATAATTAATGGTACTAAATTTTTAAGAGACTGTTAATTGAATTGCCCTTTTGTTTATGTATTTGATATTAATAATATACGAATAATTTGAGTTTAATATTAATGAACTATACATAAAAATGAGAAGCTGCACAAGAAGAGGATAATCATGTGACGAACGACGATGCCACGGATAAGCTAAACCCGACTCACAAGAACAAAATCACGCCCACCCAAAGAAAGAACCTGGAAGGACAGAGGGGGGAGGAAGAAAACTTAAGACGACAACGCAGGGATCCAATTTCTACTAACCTTCCACCCATCATCTCTGTTGAGATTGATGGGTCTACGCTCAATTTCGATAGCTTCTCTTAACTTGCGATGATGAAACCTATCCACTCTAGCAATGACTTTGGCCTCTTCAATGCAGACATGATGCTTAGTTTTGTCCACATGCTCTGCTAGAGCTGAGGACTTTATTCTCCCATGCCTCAGGTCGGCTGCATGCTCACCAATTCTTTGCTGGATGGAGCGCCCTGTCTCCCCTATATAAGGGGTCCCACAGGAGCAAGGAATCAAATAGACCCCTTTCATGTCTTTGGGGTCAATCGGATCCTTTACTGACCTCAGGGAGTTACGAATGGTTTTGAGAGGCCTGAAGGTTGAGGGGATATCAAACCTCCTAAGGATCCGAGCAATCTGATCCGTGGTCCCTTGGATATAAGGAATATGGACACCTCGATGGCGTTCCTTCGGCTCTTTTTTGCACAACGCATTTTTGGAGGCAGTGAGGAAAGCCTTCTGACCAAGGTGCCTGCTATAACCATTCTCCTCAAAGACATCAAGGAGGTGGTTTCTCTCTCTATCTAGGTTTTCTTTATCCGAAATCCTGAGAGCACGCGTAGCCAAGGTGTTGAGAACACCCATTTTCTGAGCAGGAAAATGATGGGAATCAGCGTGAAGATACTGCTCTGTGTGGGTTTTCTTACGGTACACAGCGTGGGAGAGAGAGCCGTCCAACCTCCTGGCAATAAGAATATCCAGGAAAGGGAGGCTGCCATTGACCTCCTTTTCCATGGTGAACTTAATGGCAGAGGACTGGCCATTGAGGTGATCCATGAAATGATCTAGCTCCTCATGGCCATGGGGCCAGATGACATTAGTGTCATCTACATATCTTTTCCACAGCTTAGGAAGGAGACGGGCCGAGGCTAGAGCCTTGGCTTCGAAATCTTCCATAAAAAGAATTGCCACGATCGGGGAGAGGGGGGAACCCATAGCAACACCACAGGTTTGCTCATAGAACTCCCCTTCGAAACTGAAGAATGTGGAAGTGAGACATACCTCAACAAGATGTGCTGTGTCTGGATCTGTTAGGCGATATATCACTTCCATGGCTTCTCTAATGGGAATGCACGTGTACAAGGAGACAACATCAAAGCTGACAAGAATGTCCTCCCGGTCCAGCCTAATATCCTTTAGAACCGAGATGAAGGATGCAGAGTCCTTCACGAAGGAGCCGTAAACGGCCACCAGGAGGTTTCAGCTTAGAGCCAGGAACTTGGCTAGATAGGTAAAGGTTGGACCCCCGATGTGTTGACAATAGGCCTCAGAGGGACCCCCTCCTTGTGAATTTTAGGCACCCCATAAATTCTAGGAGCGATGGGGTTGCTCTCAATGAGCTTACGGGACAGAGCCCCCACAGAGCTGCTCGACTTGATGGCTAGAGCCACAGCCTTGGAGATTTTCTTCAGAGGGTTCTTGGTCAGTTTTTTGTAACTGCCACTGCTGTGAAGATGATCTAACATCTTGCTCCGGTAATCCTCTTTGTTGAGGATGACCGTCGCCCCTCCTTTGTCCGCCTTAAGGACCACAATGTCCTCATTTTGGTTTAAGGACTTTAAGGCAGCTATCTCTTCTTTGCCGAGGTTCCTTCGAGGAGGCTTAGCCTTCCTAAGGACCATAGCACAATCTTGCCTGATTGTATCATTGATATTATCAGGCAGATCTCTAATACCCTGCTCCACATCACAAATAATTTCATCAACAGGGATTTTGCTAGGGGCAAGGGCAAAGTTCATGCCCTTGCTAAGAAGATCAAAAACAGGCGGGGAGAGGGGATAGCTGGAGAGGTTAACCACCTTACTATTCCTCTTAGATGAAGGGGGAGAGACCTTTTTGGAAGGGTCCCCTTGCATACTAATACTGCTAAGGCCTTCCCTGCCTTCCTGACAACTTAAAGCTAAACCGGAAACACCTGCACTATCATCAATAATGCTACTAGAAATCATATTATTATTATCCATTTTATTATTAAATTCATTAATATTATGAATTATATTTTTGCTATCTAGCTCATACCTAACTATATTATTATAAGTATTAATATCTAGCTTTATATGTTTATTGTTATACCCTTTATTATGTTCTTTATTAATGTTATTTAAATAATGCGATTTATTAACTCTATTGTTATTATTATTATTTAAGTTAACAACATTTGAAACACAATTATTTAAAATCCCATACCCGCTATCGCCCGAGCCAGAACACAAGATAGAGATGCTCTCGCTGCTGTCCGAACATGAATTAGAGACGCCTTCATCAATGCACAGACTCTTACCTTGGTGGCAGCAAACTGAACCGGTTACGCAGACAGGAGAATCGAGAGTGCCACCGTTGACAGCGATTACCGAGCACCCGACTTGGCTGCCGTTGCTCCTCAAACCGATACTGC
>APFE031016056.1:126206-139379 GCA_000404065.3 Pinus taeda | reverse complement strand
CTATTCTGTGTTCTGGGTATCTTTTCTTCGCATATTCTGTGTTCTGGGTATCTTTTCTTCGCATATTCTATATTTGGGTATCATTTGCAGGTTAAGAGCATAACAAGAACTCTACAAATCCTTCCTTCACCTCAAGAAAAGATGCTCTATCCTGAAATATCCTTCTAAATCCTATCTTCCTCCCCTGTGAAATCTCTCCATCCATGTGAGAAGGGTATCTGTGTGAGTTCCCACCACGGAGCCACTCTTGATTGTAGTACTTGGGATTCAAAGAGTGAGCTAAGCAATGCAAATGTGTGCAATTATTATCCCACCTAGAGATAAGAATATCCTATATGGTGGACCATAAGCTCTTTGTTGATGTCTCATATCTAGGGCACTCATTCTCCATAACAATAGTCTTCATAGACTCAATCATGGAATCCCAACCCTCATAAACCTCTCCTAAGATGGGCTGGTCCGTGTATGAAAACTGCAAGAAAGAAATGATAGGGTTCATGATCTTCATGGTAAGATCCACTCTCTCCCACCAACCATCATCTAACATTGTGTCCTTTACCTTTTGTGAAGTAGTTTGATCCGTCTTTCTCCAAAAAGACCAAAGCTCTGAAATAACCATGGCCCCAAGAGCGGCCTTCACCTCCTTCAACCTCTTAAGCATGGTGAATGAGGAAGCAAATTGAGTATCTGCAATCTTCAACAATGATAGATGTGTGTACTCTTTATATATTGTGAGGGCATTGGTATGGTTTTGTACAAAATTTTGGATATGGCGTGCATCCTCAATAAGATTGCCATTCCATGTCACATTTGAAGCAATAGATTTGAGCGTTAAATTCAAAGAATGAACAATGCATGGTGTCCAAAATACTTGTGGATATTTAGTTTCCACAATCAAGCCAACAACTTTGCAAACAGGTGCATTATCTGTGATGATTTGCACACAACTTTCAATGCCTACATCTTCAATAACTTGAATCAATAGCTCACCCGTATATTGTGCATCCTTGTATTGTCCAAGAGCATCAATTGCTTTCAAGAAGATTGATCCATTTTGAGAATATACCATGAAATTGATGAGAGGATGGCATGCTATATCTGTCCATCCATCAGAAACAATACTGACACCAGATGAGATCCATGATGATTTAATAGGTTGTAGAATTTTATCCAACTCCTTCCTTGCCTTAACCAACAATGTGGTTCTAAGTTTCTCTGAATTTGGAGGCACATACCCAATTGGAGCCATATCAACTAGAGCTCGACACATCTCAATAAACAAAGGAGACCGTGCAACATTAAAAGAAATGAAGTTGAGATAGAAAAAGAATGCCATTGTAAGATCAACCTCATCTCGCTTTTCACGCTGAAAAATCTTGTCCAATGGACCACCACAAGATTGGGCTGCCTTGTTTTTTGTTGGTTGAATTTCAGCTCCTCTCCCAAATCTACTACTACAAGCATTCCTCAAGAATGGAAGAGGATCTTCATTTTTTTGAACTTTCTTACTTGCTGCCACCACATTCCCAAAGCCAGTTGCATCCTCCCTTTCCAAATCCATACTTTCTTTAGGACCGATCTTTTTGCATGCTCCAATTCCACGAGGAAGGCCCAACAAATGGCCCTTAACTTGAAAGTAAGTACTCTTAAATTCACCCTTGCAGAAATTACAAAACCAAAGTACATTCCCTCCCGCACCAACTTTTGGCCCTTGTTTCTTGGTTACATACTTCCATAGAGGGTATTTTCTTAGTTGTGCTTGTTGTCTTGCTACAATAACATCATATGTTAATGCTGGCTGAGAAGCACCTAAAGCTTCACTTGAAGCACTTAGGGCACTATGACCAACAGAAGGTGAAACATAAAAACTTGGAGGGGGGGACCACGAAAAGCACCACCCTTATCTTTCCTTTGACCTTTGCCAGTTGCCTTGGATGATTGAGACATTAATCTTCTTGCTATTATAAAGTCCACACTCCACGGGTGTAATAAAAATGACTTGCAAGTGCAAGTTGTCGATTGCAACAGTGGCCAAATCCTTCACCTACAAAAAAAACGATTAAACAAGTAGCTATAAATATCATTCTGGGTTTTGTATATAAATGTATTGGTTCAAACTTCAACAATTGAATGTTTCTACTTTTGTTGGGACTACCAATTGTTTTTGAATAAATGCACCCTTAATCAACCAATGGAGTTTATAGTCACTTCAATAGCGACAAGGATCTTCAGGAATTTTGGAATTGCATTTTTTTGTAATTTTTTTCAATTATTTTTTTCATGTGGATGCTTTTTAAATTTTTAATGTATTTTTTGGATTTCCCTATCAGATGAGTGATAGAATGGCAGACATTCCATAAATGTGGGAGATGCAGCAAAGGCCAAAAATGGCAATATTTTCAATTAGGTTTCACTGGGCAACTAGGTAGGAGCATTGTGTATTTTTAAAATTTAAACCAACACATCCAGATTTTTAATCCAACTCATTTATTCAGCGTTGATCCAACTCTTGCCAACACAGAAAACAAAGAATGGGAAGAACTATCTGAACCCTTTTAAATGGTGTCCACTGTGTTGTGACAAATGATATACTTTATGGAACAATGTTCTAAGAAAAAGTTCTGGATTGAACTATTGAAATTGAACCTAATTTTGTTTAAGGTTCAAGTTCAAAATATGATAATGTAGAACATATATTTGATGGCATCATGGCACTTGTTCTCTCCATGTATATATAAAGAATCAGAGGTTTAAATGAAGAAAACGTTGAGTGGAAGTCTGAAAGAGAGAGGTCGAAGAAGATGAACCCAAACGTGAAATGTCTTTTATAGAATCTAGTGCCAAATACATACCTACTTTGTTATTCATGGAAGTCCTGTTTTTACTGTGGTTCAAAACTAAAAACAGATGCTTTTATCTATTAAAGGCAGTTTATTATGTGTGACATTGTGTGAGTATTTTGATTGGTTAATGTATCCTGTTTTTTATATGTTCATGTGCTTTCTTAGGCCAATTATTTTTGGTTTATATCTATTTAATGTTAGTTTTTGGTAGCATGGATGTGCTCTAGCCATGAAAATCGGTAGAGAGGCTAAGGCACATGAGTTCTACAGAACCCAGAAATTGTTTGGTGAGATTCTGCCTGGATTGTATTTTATTAAAATAATTAATATTTTTAATGGGGTGCCTAAGTCTAAACTTAGGAAAATTAAAGTATTAATGAGTATTAATCAAAGTATGGGTGAGAATGTTCTAGAAAGCGGATCAAGTCAAGTTTTAATCTTAGATGTTGATTAGTGTTAATTTTAGGTAACAATGGTATGTTCTATGCTTAAGAGCAATTTACTTCAATTTCTTTATTGGTCCAATATTAATATCCAGTTTAGCAATCACATCAGCATGATAATAAAACGCAGATAAAACTTGAACATAAATAGTAGAAGACAAGCCAAAGACAAGAGGACACAAGATGTGGCACCAGCCAGGGACAAACCCCAATGTGTGGAAACCCTTGATGAATTCTTCTTATATTCTTCAATAGTTCAGTGTAGAGAGAGATAGTACAAATTACAAATCTGATAATTTATGACAACAGCAAAAAGCCCTAACCACAAAAGTCAATGGTAGTCAAACAGGACAAAATTCTTCCTTTAAATAGCTCGGTCAAACCTAGTCAATTGCAGCCTCCAATAGCAAAGCCCAATTAGCAAAACCAGTCTGAAAAAGTCCAATCAAAAGCTGGTCAACGAAAGTCAAACTGCGGCCAGCGCTAGGGCAGTCAACATTGGTCAAATGAGAGGTCAGATTGCCTCTATTTTAGTGCCTAGATTTGCAGCCTGCTAGGACAGAGATGCCTCACCCAAACTGCAATCAAAACAGGTCAATGCAGTCAAACAACAATCCTGCAGTTCGGTCAACACTAATCAACGCAGTCAAATAGAAAATTATTCTTCTTCCTTCGCACGTGTGAGAGTCAACTGCCTAGATTTGCGTACCTAATCACAAGAGGAGAGAGAGAGATGAGATGATGATAAAATGACTTGAGGTCTCCTCTTTTTATATGCAACGTTGAGGATGAGCTGGGGGTTTGAATGCCTGTTTTACTGGCTGGCCGAACTTGACAATTTGTCCATAATATAAATAAATTCATATCTTGATTTGTACATGTCAGAATCAGATGATCTTTAGATCAATCCTACACCTCTTGGAGAGAGGAATCTAAGAAAAATATCAGATGTCATAAATAAGATGGCCCATGTGGAGTTTGGCCCTAGTTGCCAATTTTAACAATTAGAGACTTAATCTCAGTCGTTGAAGTCTCAACGAGAAAAGTATAAGGAGGCTTGGGGTTCATTTAGAAACACACACGGAGAGAACAAATTGATTTGGAGTTCGATTTCTGGGGTTAGGACGCTGAGAAATTCGAACTGAGTGATCATTCTGCAGTAGAGGGGTAGGGATAGTTCGGGAATACTAGATAGAGAGGCGGAGAGCCACAAGTGGAGGCAACACAACATCTAGAGGGACTGATGCTGGGCCAATCTGGGTCCACACAGGCCTGATGCAGAGCCAGAAGGTCCAGCGCAGAGCAAAGCTGCCCTCCACACAGAAAGTCGGAATTGCCGAAACAACTGGGAGAGGTTGACATAGAAGTTCCAGGAGGCAGAAGAGACAGTGCAGAAGCTGATGTAGAGCCTATAATGTTGACCCAGGGCCAGTGCAAAGATAGTTGGGGTTAGCCAATTCTGCTGTCGAATTAGCCGGAAACTGCCAGGTGAAGTGAGGTAATCTCACTCAAGTTTTTTCTGCCATTATATTTTTCTTTGTCACTGGATTGCTGGGAGGGTAACCAACATTGTATTCAGAACTACTGCTTAATAATAGAAAGCTCTTAGAGCTGTTGCACTGGTTTTCTTGCATTGGGTTTTTTCGGGGACTATTTTTTCAAAAAATAACTGTGTCCTATGTATCTTGTTCTTTGCTAAGTAGTGTAGGTTGCAGAAGTAGTTTACTTTAGTATCCAGAAAATAACTTGACAATGTATATTAAAATCAAGTAGAATTTAATTTAGTTTTGCTGCAGTAGGGGTTCCTTGAGTGCAGGAATTTTCACATGGTATTAGAGCATTGATTTTGAAACAGGAAGAGCGGATCTAGCATTGAGCAGAGAGGCCAGTAATTGCATTTGGCAGCAATTCGAATCCCCTTGAAGGGATTGCGCAGTCCATGCCGGGAAAGTAGAGATTTTGAGGAAATTGGACAAAGGTACAATTTCCAGTTCGTGAGTTTGTAGAGGCAGAGGGAGTGACACAGAGCCTCAATGCGGTGCTTGAAGGACGCAGTTTTTGCCAGGGCAAAAATCTGTTAGAAAAGAGTGAAGACACATAGAAGGGGAATTTTCTCCTTAGAGGATTTTTTTTTTCTCGCCAAAAGTAAGAATTCTTCACTTGTCGGACAACAGATCAGTGTTGAACAGTGTCTAGAGGAGTAAATTCAATGATTTGGGTGAGATGGCATCACATGGGCTCAGAGATCAGGACAAGTTGGAAGGAGCTTCCAACTATGTCATATGGAAGACCAAAATCTTAGCTATTATGGAGGAATATGATCTTGAAGCCTACGTCAAAAGTGTTGTGGTTGTTCCCGTTGACAATGTTTAGAAGAAGAAGTACAAGGACGAGCAGGGGAAGGCGAAGAGGTTCATACTCGATGGAGTTCGAGATCATGTGGTCTCACACTAGCAGGGCAAAGATACAGCCCGAGAAATGTGGGAAGCTTTGTCTTCACTGTATGAAGGTTCTTCCGAACAACAGAAGATACCTAGAACGAAAGTTGTAGTGAACATTGATGTAGAAGGGAGAAGGGGTTAACTCCTATCTTCAACGTCTTTAGGACACTAGAGACCAGCTTGCTACAGTGGGGTCTACTCCTCAATCTACCACAATGGTAAGGACGACGCTAAATGGAGTCTCAGATGAATGGTAAGTCTTCATCCAAAGTATATTGGGAAGGGAAAGACTTACCTTCATGGGAGGAGAAGTGGGCAACTCTTCAACATGAAGAATTAAGGAGGGACCTGGTTAAGGTCAACCTTAATGGCAGCAGTGGGAGTGGCATGAAGACTAAGGAGGAGGAGGAGAATGCAACTCTAGCATCAATGGGACGACAGAAGCATAAACGGAAGAAGGACGTTTCGAAAGTGAAATGTTTCAGATGTGGCGAGTTGGGCCACTTTGCATCCCAATGTTCTTTGAAGCAAAAGGATAAGGATGAGAAACATGATCCTAAAGCTGCTCCAACAAAAATTGACGAAGATGAGTTTGCTATGAGTGCCCACGCATCTCCAGGAGGGAAATAGGGCGATATTGAGCTATAGTCGGGAGGACTACATGTGGGCAGGGTCATTGAGGAGTCACCTCATGGAACAATTCCTTGCTATGGGGGCCCGATATTTAGCAATAGTGAGATGAACTTAGAGTCAGATGATGCAGTGGGTTGATTGGAGAGACAGATGTGGTAGCTTGAGACCAAAGACTGATTAACACAGAGCAAGGTTGGCAGCAATGCAGATGGCACAGTGCCGAAGTTAGCAACATCGTAGAAGATTCAGAGGGTCAGAGACTAGTAGCAATTAGATTCTGACATTCACATGGTATTATGTTGAACACAGTAAGTTCAGAAATTTCAGATGCTTTTCCGTTGCTGAGCAGCAGCGATTGGAAGATGATGCAGTGCAGAGCTAACAATGGTAGTGTTAGAAGCAGATGCAAAGGGAGATGTACTACAAATGCAACAATGGCAGTGGTAGTGTCATGGGCAACAGTACAATAGCAACAGGCTACAACAACGTAGTGTTGGTGGCAACAACAGTGCGGAAAGGAGATGCTTCAGAGATATGGGGAGTGCTAGTTTTTGGTAGCATTGGATGTGCTCTAGCCATGAAAATTGGCGGAGAGGGTAAGGCACATGAATTTTAAAGAAACCATAAATTGTTTGGTGAGATTACAACCGGATAGTATTTTATTAAAATAATTAATATTTTTAATGGGGTTCCTAAGTCTAAACTTAGGAAAATTAAAGTATTAATGGGTATTAATCAAAATATGGGTGAGAATGTTCTAGAAAGCGGATTAAGTCAAGTCTTAATCTTAGCCGTTGATTAGAGACTTAATCTCGGTTGTTGAAGTCTTAACGAGTTAAGTATAAGAATGAGGCTTGGGGTTCATTTAGAAACACACAAGGAGAGAACGAATTGATCTAGAGTTTGATTTTGGGGCTAGGAAGCTGAGAAGTTCGAACTGAGTGATCATTCTGTAGTAGAGGAGCAGGGATAGTTTGGGAATACTAGACAGAGAGGCGGAGAGACACTAGTGGAGGCAGCGCAACATCTAGAGGGATTGACGCTGGGCCAATCTGGGCCCACGCAGGCCTGACGCAGAGCCAGAAGGGCCAGCGCAGAGCAGAAGCTGCCCTCCACACAGAAAGTTGGAATTGCCGGAACAACCGGGAGAGGTTGACACAAAATTTCCAGGAGGTAGAAGAGATAGCGCAAAAGCCGATGTAGAGCCTGTAAGGTTGACCCAGGGCCAACGCAGAGATAGCCGGGGTTAGCCAGTTCTATGGCAGGATCAACTGGAAACTGCCGGGTGAAGTGATGTAATCTCAGTTTTTTTTGCCATTATATTTTTCTTTGTCACTGGATTGTCGGGAGGGCAACCAACATTGTCTTCAGAACTACTTCTTAATAATAGAAAACCCTCAAAGTTGTTGCTCCGGTTTTCCCGCATTGGGTTTTTTCCAGGGACTATTTTGTCCAAAAATAACTGTCCTATGTATCTTCTTCTTTGCGCAGTTTTTTGTTTCATGTAATTAAATTTAAATTATGTTAGATCTAAGACTTTTGTGATCCATAATGTAGATAAAAGTCTTCCGAATTAATCACACAAGGTCCTGAGGATGAACCATATTAGTTGGTTTGAAACGTCGACCAAATCCTAACAATGTGATTAATCTGGAAGACTTGTATCTAAATTTAAAGTAGTGTAGGTTGTAGAAGTAATTTACTTCAGTATTCAAAAAATAACTTGATAATGTATATTAAAATCAAGTAGAAGTAAATTCAGTTTTGTTGCAGTAGGGGTTCCTTGAGTGCAGAAATTTTCACATTTAACTTTGCAAGCAAAGCCTTATTTACAATGACTTGGATGTGAAGTTGTAAAGTGGGTACGAAACTAATCTTTCTTCACAAACTAAGTTCTATTAGATTGGAATGTTCATGAAATTGATGATTTAAGTATTCAATATGTATTGTGGAGACATTCTCAACAGGAAAGAGATGTGAATGCATTTGTTGATGCCTTCTAGATTAGAGTGGTCTTTTAGAAGCTAGTGCAATGCAAGATTTTATAAGTTAATTATCCTTATCAATCTTATTATTATCTATTTCTTTGTTGCAGAACAAGGCATATGACGATATCATTTTTCATATACTTTTGAAATTCTGCCAGCATTCATAATATACTTTTTATGACTCAGCGATTCAAATATTACTCTACCATCAATTGAAGTATGCTACATGCAAAATATGATTCTCTCTCTCTCTCTTTGAATTCATGAGAACAGATTGAGGCCTTGTAACTTGAAATCCTAGTTTTGCTTGTTTGTTCTAAGCATGTTTCGTAGCATGTGTGAGGCAATCTTTAATGGACTAACTTGCAAGTGAGTTTGTTATGTTTAAGCTTCCTCTTAGCATTTTTATAGACATCTGCTAGACAATTAGATTAGATGAGTGTTACATTTATTGTTATCGTGAATTTATCACCAGGAGTTCAGATCATGACTTATTAGTAATATTGGGGAAAGTATTAGTAATTTTTGGGGAACTTAAAAAAAGACCAAATAATAATATTTTTGGTTAAATTTTTTAAACATGTAAAGCAGTAAAAACGTCAAACAAGCACATTGCTACATAACTATGAAAATAAAGTTGATATATAAGATGTATAAGATGTCAAGTGGTACATCACACATTGATATTGAAATAAGATGCATGCATCGAGTCATAAGTCTTGACAATATTATACAAAATCTCATCAAAATAAAAATAAATTTATCTCTTGAGATGAATCGCGAAAATGAAAACAATGGATTTGCCCTTATTTGCTTGATGGAAAATGGTCACAGTATCCTGAAAGCTCAATCTCATTGAAAGTAGTAGCAAGAGAATGTCTCCTTGACTCGTGCCTTAGTCAAGAAATATCACGATCAATCTTTCCTTTAGCATGCACGAGTTCGTGGTGATAGGACGAGTTCATGGGGCAAGTTAATTCATGCATGGCGTTGGAGGAAAATTTACCGGATTTCTAACAGGCAGTTCTAATTTAGAACAAGATGAGTTGGAGAGCCTCAATCTTGATTGAAGCAAGGACGTGTTAACAAGTCGAACTCCACTTGTGTTCTAAATTCGCACTTGCCAAGTATAGCATGACCAAATTGCTTAAAAGGAGGACAAAGGCACATCTTTGTATTATTATTGTTTGCACAAGTTTGTGTGAGGAGAGCTTCTTGCTAGAAGAGTTGTTAATATTAGATAACAATGGTATGTTCTATGCTTTAGCATAATTTAATTCAATGTTCCTTTAGCAACCCAATGACAATTTCCAATTATATCCAGTAGCAATCACATTAACTTAAACACATTGATAGTAAATGCAGATAGAACATAAAAACATGTGCAAAAGACAAGCTAAGACACGAGGACACAAGATATGGCAGATGCTAGGGACAAACCCCAATGTGGGGAAACCCTTTGATCAAATCTTCTTATTATTCTTCAATAGTTTAGCAGAGAGAGAGAGAGAGTACAAATATCAGAATTACATGCCCAAAACAGTTCTGCCAAATCAGTGGTCAACAACAGTCAATGCAACCCTAACCATAAAGTCAACGGTGGTCAAGGCTGCCCCAAAATGCCCTCCAAGCAGCTCGGTCAACAGCAGAAGAATTTGACTTGCCAAGGGAGTCAAAACCCAAAAATAGCTTGGTCAACCTAGTCAAACTCTGTTGTAATATCTACGGTCAAATAAAAAAGTCAATACTGAAGTCAATTGGGTCAAACTGTCCCCAAACACCTTGAAAACTGTGCCAATCAATGCGTCCTTTAGAAAATGAAATTTTGCCCACAAAACTAAAGTCAACACATGGTCAAACAATCCAAGTCAACGTTGGTCAACTCTGCCATGTTTCTTGAAAATTTCGGCCTCTAAAATAGTCTAGAAATTCGGCCTACTGCCACATGTGCAAAGAAGAGAGAGACCGTCCTTGAGCAGTGCGAACCAATCAAGAGAAGAGAGAGATGATGTGATGTGTTGAGACGATGTCCAAATGAGGAGAGAGGTCACTCCTATTTATACACTTCGTTGAGGGTGAGGGGACACATCTCTTGGGCTTCATGAGCCTACATTTCACTGAGACCCACCTTGACAATTTGTCCACGAGAGAATAAATTCAAAATTCCATTTTTGCTTTGTTAGAATGAGATGATCTTTATATCAAAATTATACCTCTCGAAAAGAGGAATCCAATGCAATAATCATCTCCATCATATGAGCTGTACTAAGGTGGAAGTTGGCCCTAGTTGCCATTTTTAACACTCCCTTTCAAGTAGGGAGGATTCCACTTGCCAATCTGACTATCATCATGCCATTCTGTCATACTGAACCATCCCTGTCATCACTACCTTGCTCTGCTAAACCATGAAGTAATAATGAAGTGTTCGAGAGTGAGTCATAAGATCATACCACTCTTCGCTAACTAAAGTTAGCCCTTGGTCCGATATCAAGTTGTTGAACACCATGCATCCTAGTCATAGGGAGTACGGTAGTACGCGATGCGTCCATTGGTAGTGATATGGTCCCTAACCATCTTTTCCCAACTCATTAGCCAGATGAGAGGTACTTCCCGTGAGTCTCAGACTCTGGGTAGGATGTGTGGCGGGGCATCAACAGGAGGAAGGTGAACCACTCATCCTACTCATATGCCATAAGAGAAGGTGAACCACTCATCCTAAGCATATGTCAATCATAGGGGAAGGTGAACCACTCACCCTACATGCATGTGTCCGGGTAGGGGAAGGTGAACCACTCACCCTATGGTCGTTCATAGCTCCAAGAAGTACCCCAAGTCCCCAGGAGCTCCCAGAGCTTTGTGTCCAACTCATACGTGACTCTCATAGGACGGATGTTAAGAATTTCACCTTCCCCAAAGGCTTCGTGAGAATGTTTGCGGCCTGCTCATCCGTCCTGATGTGTTGGAGTCTTATTGCTCCCCGTTGTACCATATCCTGGATAAAGTGGTACTTGATATTAATGTGTTTGGAGCGGTCGTAGAACACGAGATTCTTTGATAAGCGAATCCCACTTTGGTTGTCGCAGAAGATCACGGTGGTATCTAGCACATGCTCAAATAGCTCACTTAAGAGCTTCCTCAACCAAACTGCTTCACAATAAATCATACTCGCAGCAATGTATTCGACCTCGGCGGTGCTTAGTGCAATCGATTTCTGCGTCCTGCTCATCCAAGATATTGAAGTAGACCCCAAAGAGAAATACCACCCAAACGTGCTCTTACGATCCACAACACTTCCAGCCCAGTCAACATCTGTATATCCATGTAGCCTCAAATTCATGGCAGTGTATCTCAGCCCATAGTGGATTGTGCCTTGGAGATATCTCAAGAGATTCTTAGCAACAATCCAATGAATGTGATGAGGCTTGACCATATATTGACTCAACGTATTCACAACGAAGCATATGTCAAGACGTGAGTTGACCAAAAACATTAGGGTCCCCACAAGTTGACGATACTCAGAAGGGTTCGCCAATCCGGGCCTAGCAACACTTCCACATAGCTTCTTGAGTTCCATCGGAGTAGTCACAGACTTGCAGTCCACCATCCCACATCTCTCAAGTAACTTCATAATGTATTTTCCTTGAGAAAGGAAAATCTCACCTGTCTTTTGTCAGACCTCCAACCCTAGGAAGTAATGTATCAGTCCTAGGTCCTTCATCTCAAACTTCGAAGCCAAATCCCTCTTGCATTGATGAATGAGAGGGTCATCACCTGTCAGAAAGAGATCATCCACATAAAGGACCAGAATGAGAAGTTTGTCCTTTTCAACCTTGAAGTATAGGTTTGGGTCAGCATTGCTACTTGAAGATCCTAGCTTCATAAGATAGCTATCGATCCTCTCATACCAAGCCTTAGGGGCTTGCTTCAACCCAGAAAGGGCTTTCTTCATCATGCATACATGTGTCTCACGATCTTGAACCTCGAACCCCTTGGGTTGTTCAACATATACTTCCTCTTTAAGTGAACCATGCAAGAAGGCAATTTTGACATCCATTTGGTGTAGGCTTCATCCTTGCGAGGTAGCAAGGGCTATGATTGAATGGATGATAGAATATTGGGCAACCAGTGCAAATATATCATTATAGTCTACTCCTTCTTTTTGAGAGAAGCCTCGAGCTGCAAATCTGGCCTTGAAATTTTCAGCACTTCCATCAGCTCCATGTTTTATCTTGTAGAGCCATTTTGATGTGACCACTGACTTGTCCTTGGGTCTAGGAACCACATCCCAAACATCATTCTTCATGATCGACTCGTATTCCTCGTTCATCGCATCCTTCCTGTTAAAATTTCTGTTTTCCCACCGCGGTTTTCAGTTTCTCCTTATTTCTCCCATGTTGTTAAATGCCCTTTTCCATAACCATACATTCAACAAGCTGGAAAAATAAATTTTGCTGAAAACACAAATTCTGGAAAATTTACAGAATGCTGAAAATTGCAGAAATAAAAATCAGCAGTAATAAACAGCCATAAAAACACATTAAAACACTGATATTTTTGGTCAACGTGACCCTGGAAAAAACCCCCTACAACTCTTGGGGAAAACTAGTTTGAGAGCTCTTCTTTATTTCTGAAAAATGTCTTTTTACAGCAAGAAAATTTCAGCAAAAAATTACAGCAAAATGATTTTTTTCAGCAAGCAAACTTATCCGTTTTCAGCCCAACGGACCACTTGGAAACTTGTCTTTCTGCTGTTCTGATTTTGCTGAAGAGCTGCCTGGTATGTGTGCCAAACTGCTGCCTCTTTCTCCTTCTTGTCCAGAAATCT